>JALLPH010000214.1:0-25303 GCA_036939855.1 Cyclotella choctawhatcheeana
AAAAAATGAAAATAACCCTGAGGTGAAATCAAGGTGGGGTGAAATAGCAGCTGCTCATTTTTATATCTAGAATTCCCCCAAAACACTACTCTATGAGACGATGACGCACAATCGATCTAGAGAGGAGACGAAACTATCACCTTTTTGAGACACGTACAGCTACATCATGTTACGACATGCTGCCCGATTTCCGATCCGCCAAGTGGAGCGCTTCCTAGTGCACCAGTCTACCTTGGGGTAGCAACAATTGCTGTAGGCGCAGCGTGGAGCGTATCAGACAAATCATCGACCCCAATTTATTATTATCGCCAGTGCCATAAATCGACTCTATGTTCGTCTGCAGAAAAGGATGTAATCGATAGTTCAATAAGTCTATCAACTACGAATGCGTCGATAGCCACGTTTACTGAAGGAATCAAACAATGCTTCTTTGTGATCATTCCAACGTTTGAAGCTTTACAGCGCGCTGCTCGTCTCATCTTCACTGCTACAACAATAGCAGCTGACTATCAGATGAATTCTTATCAGAGGCGGCATCCAGAATCAGTAATGTCTCAGATGTATCGAAGAACTTACGAATCTACTGACGCAGAATATCAAGAGCACGAGAGTCAGCTCCGTGATCTGGAAAATATAGTTGCTTCACTTGAGAGGGATTTGGAAGGGGCTCAAAATGAATATGTCAATTCTGATGACAACTCGAATGCGCAGTCATCATCAGAACGAAAATCGGCAAAACGTGCTCAGAAAGAAGCTATGCTATCAATAGGCAATGACCTTGCTGATGCAGAAAAAGCCCTTACTTTATTACACAGAAATGGAGGGGCAACAAACAATGTCCACCAGAGGAATGCATTTCGTTTGCTTGATCTATGTCGTAACAACGGTGGTGTATACATCAAAGTCGGACAACATCTTGCAAATTTAGACCTGTTGTTGCCGGAGGAATACATACTTACGCTCTCATCTCTTTTTGATGATGCACCCGCAACTACCTACGCTGATGTCTGCGAAGTTGTAAAAGAGGAGCTTGGATCTCCTCCAGATGAGCTATTCGATGACTTTTCAAAACTCCCCTTTGCCTCTGCTTCTTTGGCACAGGTACATACTGCTAAATGTAAGACAACGGGGAAGAAGTTGGCCGTGAAAGTACAGCATAGAGGATTGCGCGAGACAAGTACAGGAGATCTTCTAGCCATGGCATCAGTTGTACAAATCGCAGAGAAACTTTTTGATGAATTCAACTTTGGATGGATTTGTGAGGAACTGACACCGCAACTCCCGAAAGAGTTGAATTTCATAAACGAAGGAGAGAATGCACAAGCTGCTGCTGCTCATCTTGCTCAGACTGGACTCGATTGTGTTGTGCCACGCGTACTCGTTACACATACAAGTGAAAGAGTTCTTACAATGGAGTTCGAAGAAGGTTTTAAGGCAACTGATGTAAATCAAATAGACAAAACCGGCTTACAACGGAGAGACGTTGCCAAGTTGATTTCTTCCGTCTTCAATGCACAAATATTCGGTAGCGGCTTTGTACATTGTGATCCTCACGAGGCTAATGTTCTGTTACGGGAACACCCTCTAAAGCAGGGAAAGCCGCAAATCGTTTTGGTAGATCACGGGTTGTACAAAAGGCTAGACGCTGATTTCCAAGAAGCATACGCTAGATTATGGAAAGGGATGCTTGTGGCTGATATCGAAGGAATCAGGAGTGCGTGCAAAAGTCTTGGCGTTACCAAAATGGTAAGCGAAATTATGAACGATGCATTATACTTCACGTAATCTCATGACTAACGCATTCACTGTAATAGTACCCGTTACTGGCAGCTATGCTTACATCACGGCCGTTTGACGAGTTGATAGACCGCTCAAAGACAAGATCCTTTGATACTGCTTCCGTCGGGAATGTAGAACGGGCAGGGGATAAGGCAGTGATAAAAGGATATGCGCAGAGATATCTCAAAGAGATCATATCAATGCTAGATATTGTACCAAGGGTGAGGAGCTCTACACGACGATTTTTCTGCCCCTGATTGCTAAAGTGACAATCCTTTCCATATCAATATACGCAGCAAATGCTTCTCATTTTTAAGATGAATGATTGTCTCAGACATGTTGACAATGCACTTGGATCACCCACCAACACCTTGGTGAGTTTCACATTGATAATCTGACATACATATGCTTTCTGTTATACTTATATCTTGTTGTGAACACCTGAAGGTCGTGGCTGGGAAATATGCATCCGAACGTGTGCTTGCCAGTGACATGAAAAAATACCGAAGTGATGGAAGGTTCTTAGATATGTTTATGTGCTGGCTTGCTTACTTCAATGTCTTATTCCGTATCAAGACGTACGAGTTTTGGAATGGAATGTTTATGCACTGACGTCTAAATTTTCCCTCACAAATGTGGCTTGCCGTTGCTATCTTAGATGCATCAAAGCACCTGCATCAAAGCACCTCTTAATCTGATAGATTCAACATCAAATTATAATAGAAAGTAAATCCTCATCTCTTATTCTAATTTTTCCTTGAACTCACACTCATAGCCTTTAACTTTTCCAACCGCAACACCGCTTCAGAAGTACCACTGACAGTTACATCTTTATCTCCGCTTTCTCCCATCTCAATGGAATCAACCCCGTCACGCAATAACTCCTTAGATTTGTACATGGTACCAGGCCTACGTTTCTTCCGTGCCTTATTCAACTCCTGCTCCAGTTTCTCCATGCTGACGAATATACTTCTACCCCCCGCGATGTCTGAATCCGTAGCTTCATTCTTATCCTTTGCATTGCTATCATCGTCATCTTCCTCGTTACGTGACGAAGATGACGAACTCGTTCTAACTTTGAGTAACTTTGTTTTCTTTTTACCAACTACGACCTTACCGTCTACCAAGACTTCAAATACAGAATCAGTGACATCCGATCCCGTTGGATTTGGTAGGATTCTCTTTTCGAGAATAATGTCTGGGTGTGCTGATTTGATTCGGGATGCAACGGTTAGATAGAAGGGACGTAGGCCTGCGTCGGCTGAATAGCGGATGGTTACTTTGACTCTTTTCTCCTGGCAGAAAGTTGATGTATATTTTGTTGAGTTTCAAACATGTGACAAGAAGTTATGAATTCAATCTCTAAAGCAAAGTAAAAAAGCGAATAGAGGCATCAGGTCAAACACAAGATGATATGAGTAGATGACTGTGAATAATATGCACAGAACAGCTTTCACCTTCATTATAATAAATGAACAAAGCAATCAAAGGATCAGTAGCATCAACTAGCACACACCTGCATAGTCAAATACTTTTGAAAAGTCATCATTGGCGCAAAAGGCATAACCCCCAACGGAGTACCCACCTCAACCTCAATACTTTCCAGCGTAACTCTGTCTTGTATTATTTCTTCGGATGATGATGCAAATATGTCAGATTCGGACACTACGTCCAGTGGTGGCATTATTTCTTCGTTTTCTATTGTGGACGACTGGTGTAATTTTGTTACGGCACGGTAATGTTGCATCATCATCGAAGAATGACGAATCAGCGATGGTTCATGGGCAAATGCATCGGCGGTTGATGAAAGAGATGCGGCTGAGGCTAGAACGAGAAGCGGCCATCTCGAATGGTGTCGTGTCATCTTGAAATCCTTCATTCTTTTATTCCACAATCACACAGTTCACCCTCCTCTATCGCTTCATGTTGTGTGTTGTGGTTGTGGAGAAGAAGATTGAGATGATGCTGTTCGAATGTAATGTTAGGTAGAACCTCAAACGTTCACATCGAGTCTTTCTCATAATATTTTGAGAATATAAATAAAAGGTCCGATCTATGTGTAAATGAAAATGCCACGTCCTACGTGGCGATGTCATTCATCAGATTGATATTCAGATCAGAGGAACAATTATTTTTATCGTCGCGAGAGAAAAGAACACAATCTCTAATCTAAGGTATTCCAAATCCATTGCATTTACCATGAGGACTACGACCATCATTATAATTTGGACACTGGCTGTCTATCCCGACAGCCAAGTCATGGCTTTATCCCTTTTGTACAGGCCCATGTCTATGCACAGGTCCACGTCTTTAAAAATGGTTGATCTAAACCAAGCAGCCACGCCAGGGAATGATACAAGTGTCGAAATAGATGCATCACCAAATGCCTTCAATCTTCAAATGAACAATGACATGGTATTGAGGGGACCATCCTCACGATCCTACGGTATACCTACCACAGAAATACCAGAAGTATTCTTTCAATCTAACGAGCAAATAATATCACAACCACAATCTACATCTTCGTGGAAAGATCGTCTTATTGACATATCCAACATTGCTTCCTTCCTCTGCGTATTAGACTGCACACTTCTGCCGTTAGTATCGATAGCACTTCCTGCTTTGTCTTGGCTTGCAGGCAGTATGCCCATAGGATCAAGCAACAATGCATTATTGGCTGGATTTGCTTCAATTATAGATTTCTTACCAGCTCTTGGACATGGGATAGCATTATTCTTTGTAATTCCAGTGGGTTTACTGACAACACTAGTCAATTACTTCTTTGGGCATAAGCAATTGAGGTTTAGCTCCGCTGCCCTGTTTGGTATTTTTCTAATCTTTGCGGCCAACTCAAATACCGGAACGGGCATTGCCACTATTGATTCATTCTTGACTTCATCAGGCATTGCCACACATTCACATGGAGGCCACGTCCATGACACCTGTGGTGCCATGCTTGGAGCGGCCACTGGCATGCTTACTCATTCGTGCGGAGCCGGTTGGGCGCATAGATTGACGAATACGGTGGGATGTGCTTTCTTATTAGGAAGTAATCATTATGGTAAGAAATATATGGAGAGACAAAAGAAAGGCTGTGTTGCAAATGCATTCGCAGAAGCTTGGGGTGGTAATGATGCAGGAGAAAGTACAGTGTGTCCACCTGGTTGTGGATGTGAGTCGTCTGCATATGGGGCTAGTAAGGTCAATACAAATGCACAGAATGGCGGAGAGATGTTCTTTTCTTGGGATAAGGCTGCTATTGGTGATTCAAGAAAGCAAAAGGTTAGTGCTGGTTCAATATCTGGTAGGTCTAAAGGAAGATTCAGGCAGTAAAGTGTACATTAATGTAAAGAGCATGCAAACCATTGTTGTTACTGTTCTGTAAATGATCACAAGCTTCTTCACATGTAGCGAATTCAAACACGCTATCACGTCTCAGTCTAATCTCTATTGTTCATCGAGCAATCCTTCCAAATGAATCTGGCAAAATCTTTCCCGGACCATCAACAGTCCAAGGCACATCTCCATTCCCATACCGTTCTGGATGAATTACATCATATGGAAGTGGTATAGCTACATCTTCTGTGTCTTTACTGTCATTCTCATCATCACAATCAACACTAATTGGAGCATTCATCATAGGATTGTTAGTCTTAGGACGTATACGCAAACGCTTGTAATCTCTTTCATCACCAGCCAAAGTTGCTGGAGATATGAACACACCCAACTCGTAATGACGAATGAAGAGGACTTTGGAAATACTTCCAGCACTATTTTGATATTCTCCCCATGCGGCCTTCGACAAATTATGAGATGTCAAACATAGCCATTCAATAGTTGGAGGCTCACCACTAATGGAATCAGATAATTGCAGAAACGTTTTGATGTGTGGTACATTCTTGGCCATTTTCAATGAATCGACATTACTATTATACTCTGCTCCAGGCTTGGACCAGCGATGGTAGAGAGGGATGAGAAAGTCCTTGTTGACATTCTTTGACGTGCCAGGAACAGACCCACCTCCTTGATATCCTTCAATACTGGTTCTAATTTCTTCTACAGTTGGCCATATTAGCTTCACTTTATCTATTGAAGGTGCTTCTGACTTTTTACTTTTTGCCTCTGATTCATTGGATGAGTGAATATCAATAGCAGAGATGAAGTCATGCAGCCATTTGGGACTTAACGAGCCCATTGAAGAGAATTGACAAATTATTGGAGATCTGGCTGGTTGTGGTATCGGTTTGCTATCAGGACTGGTATAATGTAAAACATGCTCTTTGATTGCTTTCTGTAGCTTCATGTAACCAAAGTTTTTTGCATTCGAACCTGAATGCTTACCCGGAACCGATGGGATAAGCACAGCATAGGCGGAAGAGAAATCATATTCTCTAATGAGATTTACCAATGACCTTTCTTTGCCGTTTGTACACCATGACTGGCGAGTGGAATAGCAATAGCTTTCAAGATATCCTACAAGATCGTCCTCAAATGGTTGGGGATCATCATCTTCAAATGGCCATCCCCGTTTCTTACTTGTTGCATATGGGTTGACAGGTTGAGGTTGTTGCTTTTGATTTTCTCCACAAGACTTCAATGGAAAATCTTGACCTGTTGTATAAGTATCCAAAGAAGTTTTAAAGCGACGTTGTGAAATGATTGCGGATGATGAAAGTATTACATACTGTATAATCCTTGCGATTTCCATTCAACATCTTGTTGCACCATATTTGCGGTATGTACTACAACTCGAATCTTGGATTGCCAGTTATTGTTGCTGTTCTGGTATTGTTTACTGCGTTCATCATAGCCAACTAGAAACATTTTGGTGTGATGCACTCCATCTATCAAAGAATTTTAAGAATGACAAAGTGTCCCAGACTGCGGCATTATTGAAAGAAGATCGCACTTACACTGAATCTTGATATCGAGAGGATTAGTCCGAGACCGTGGTGGGTCGGAAGGAACAATTCTAACAAATTCAACCGAGTTGCCGGATCCCTGCAACAAACTCTGCCAATAAGCTGTTCCCTCGGCAGTCACACCCTCTCCGTAGAACACCACAACACGTTTGAATGCTAGGATGTCAGGTAAGGTTTCCTGAAGAAAGTAGTGCACGTCAAAGAGATAGTTTGCCACAACTAGCCATTGGAATCTTCGTTCGTTTGAAGATCCATCAAATCCAATTGTTTCACGTAGGGTTTGGAAGTATTTCTGGATTGACGGTGGACGGAATGCGTATTGAGTGGATCCCATTGACTTCTTTGTGTTGAATAGACGGATTGGAACGAGGTCATTTATTCGGGTTGGTTTGATAGCATGCTTTATAGTGTCATTGGGCTTTGGCTTTTTGGCTGCCGCTGGCTTCTCGTCTGTGAGGTCGACGACCGACTGAGAGTCATCGTCGTCGATGTTGATGGGGTTTTGGGCTGAACTCATGATGGCGAATTTGTGAAGTGTCGGTACAGACGATTGTAGCAGTGGATTGGATGAATTGATAATGCAGAAGACAACAGTGGCAGTGAATTGTCTCATTAACTCTCATTAAGCAGATCTTGAAGCTGTCTTTCGACGTCAATAAGTAAATTAAAGGTAATAAAGTATATTCATCATTCATTTACCTTGAATCTCATTTTTCTTTTGCCCTTTGCCCCTTGCCCCCCCTACCCTTGCTATGCCTTGAGCCGAACAAAATAACTCTCAACATCTACTTATCAACTGACTACAGCTGGCGACCATACCTCTGACTACTATCAACACAACCGCGGCGATCGCTAAGCTCGGCAAACGTAGGGACGAAGAGAACACTCAACATCATACATATAGCCAGCATCAAGCATGAAAAAAGAGGACACGAAAACAGAGGAGGAACCCCCGATCCGTTCCGAAATAGACACACAAGCGAACAACCCCACGCCAATACAATGTAACACAGCAACTCTCTTCGTTGGTGGCTTACATCCTCGTGTAGGTGACTTACATTTACAGAAATTATTCGCTCCATACGGCTCCATAATACGAATCCACTTAGTAACACATAAACCCGGTGCGTCACCAAGTTACGTAGGTTCCAAATCAAAGACAACACCGAAGCACACATTTGGTGTTCAGCAATCTAAAGGATATGCATTTGTAGAATATGGTACCGTAGAATCAGCGCGAATGGCCATGTCTCGTTTAAATGGGAAATGTTTATTGGGAAAGAATTTGTCTGTTCGTCCTGCCAAAAGACAAAAGATGGATGGTGCAAATAATGGTTCCGAAAGAGTAGTAACTGCAGAAGAAGCAAAGCAACAATGCAGAACTGTCCAATCCAAGATTGACTTGCTGAAGAAAACAATAGAACAGAAAAAGAAGGGGTTATGATGATGCTGAATGTCCTAAGTAACCTCTTCCGCATACGAAGCCAAACAGCTACCCACAATTCACAATCATGTTGTCTGAGGGTTGGTTAATGTCAGAAACTACATCAATGTAATGTTAAGATAAGTAATATCACGGCAACGCTTCATCTTAGGGTGGGCGCCATCTTGCCTTATCTTCTCCTCTCAATGGCAAACGATGAATAGAACCATCATCATCAAACTCCACAGTGATGATAATTTCATCCATAATCTTAACTGGATCATCCACTACTGTCCCCGCACACCATCCTTCGTCCTCATTCCAGAAATACTCTACTCTAATCCCATTCCGTATTTGGTTAGCCCAAGGCGGTAGCGTAGGTATTCCAACTTTCAATTCCTTCAGATTGTCCTCAGCTGCTTCCATGCTGTCAAATGAGGGTGCCCTTGCTGAATCTATGCTTCCAATCTCATCGAAGTCATCATTTATGCTACCAATGCCGTCGTAGTCTGGTATTGGATCAGAGATATCTTCTTTTTTCTCGTCATAAACCCCAAGAGATATGGACTTGGTCACTCTTTTTGCAGCATCTAATGAAAGTACGGAGTTTAACTCACGAAGCACCACTCGTAGTCTCTCTAAACCATCTGTAGTTGTTAACATTTTGATTCTCAAATCCGACGAAAATGTGGCCAGCTCTCCAGTAATCATTGCAATAGCGTAGTACCTATCTCTCTCATCTGGGGTTATATCAAATAATGACGAAACAAAAGTTTGAAGCACCGCTAGTCTCTCCTCAGCATCAAATGTTCTTGTTATCGCCGTTTCCATGGGTGCAGTTGATGATGCACTTTCAAGAATGGATTGCTCAAGTGGCGAGAGAGGTTTGGAGGATTCATCAAACCGGATTTGGAGAATTTTCTCTAGACTTTCTAGAACCTGTTGGACAAGTTCTTTTGGTGTGAGCTCATCATAAATGTCAGTATCATCGTCATCATCCTCTTCATTAAGCTTATTGTGTTTGCCTGTCTCGCTGGAAACATCATCATCAAGAAGTTCATCAACGATAGCTGTAGGATATGGAATTGTTGAAACTATTTCCCTTACACGAAATCGATATGAGCCTCTTGCTAAAACCATCAATGGACCACTATCATCTGAATTCGAGTTTTTCGTTGTTTCAATTTGATTAGCTACATCTTCATCTGACGAAGAAGCAGAAGCCCCAATCAACACTTCACCAGCACATCCAATTGCCCCAACGAGATCATCGGTTTTGCTCACTATGTGACCGTAGCAACACCCTCCTTCGGCATTTCTGTCGTTAGATGAAATTGCCTCGGAGATGACCATTTTATGAATTGGCACATCTAATTTCAGTTCGTACAACGATGCCGTAGTTAATTCCGCAGGCAAATGAGAGTTTGGAAGAGGTACACTCCACCGCAACGAGTTGTTTTCGGAGTTGTTATTATCGATGCTATCAACCAACAGAGGAAGACGAATGTTTTTCCGTGGCATTGCGCGTCCATAATTCATTTGCATTGCAGTTTTGGTGATGGATATTGGGCGTGGTGCTGGCAAAGGAACAGTGAATGCTTTGATGACCGGCCAGCCTATCGAGAGGAATATCATAAAGAGAATGGTGGCTATCATCTTTCACAGAAGGAGCTGAAATAATGATGAGCTGCAAGAAGCTACAGACAGAGCTAAACGTCGCGGCAGAAAATAATTGACATGTGATGATGCGATGCGATGATTATGATTTGAGAGGGTTCCTTTTCTGGCGTGACGTCCCAGTTCATGAGATCCCCCTGGGATCCCAGTGCTCTTTTTGGGATACCCCTTCCTTTTGTGTTTTCTTGTGTTTTCGTCGGGAAAAGCGTCGGATCCCACGTCCCAGAGACGTAAAGAGATTAAAATAACAGAAAGGATACCTAAGAATATGATCGTTTCAAAAAATATTATATAAGCTTATCTAAGAAGATATCTCTTTGGGCCTAATTTCAATTTTTTTAATCTGACGCCGAGGTCGAGCTGGGGCGGAACGGGGGATCCCACGACATTGCCCAGTCGGAGTCATTCAGGGGGCAATGTCGTGGGATCCCAGTGTTGATTTTTGAGAAGGGGCTTAAATAAAATGAGACTGGGACGCCAGGGGGATCTGGCGTTCTGGGACGTCACGCCAGAAAAGGAACCCTCTGAGAGTTGAGAGGTGAGAGGGTGAGAGGGTGAGAGGCGAGAATGAAGAGGAGGCCGTAATGACACCCAGGGGGTAGAAGTTCGATGCACGTTAAGACCTCAATGGGGTATAATCCTAAGAGGGTTAAATAATATAGAATAACATCCAAGGTATCCAGTTTTACCCCCATGGGAGTTGTCCCTCTGAGAGATATTCAACGGCCGAAAATGTCCAACTCAAACTCAAACACAAGAACAACAAGACTAGAGAGACCAAAAACCACACAATCGCAAACCATGCTTTGGATGCATTCATATTCACCCCTCTCAGCTACCTATCTGGCTGCGATTGACTACCTAACATTGCCTAAAATCACAGTCTGAACTATCTAGTGCTATCATAGCCAGAAGAGTGATAATATCTATCGATTGTTGTGTCCTGCCCGCAAACGTAATGGTCTCGAACGCAACAACCTCGAACGGCCTTCAAGAGGCCAATGCTCTCGTGAAGTCCATCTACCATCAAATAACATGTGCCGACGCACCCATCAATAATCTGTCCAAAATACAACTTTTAATCGGCGAAAATGCGAGAGACAAGAACTTGATATTACACCCCACCCCGGAGGGTAACGATAACCTCAGCAGTACGGCGAGCGAACAGTCGTTTAATTCCTCGATTGGACCGTCGTATGTTGTCTCCAAGAAGGGACCGCTGTTGCCGCCTCGACCTCCGAAGGAGAATCATTCGATTAGTAGTTTAGAGGATGCCGCGGCTATGTTGACTGGGACAGTTTCATTGGCTGCCCTGTGTCAAAGAACGGAGGAATCCGTGAAGAGTCTCGAAAATAATGGGGAGGGGTCATTTCCCACGCTACCTCCGTTAGATGGAGAGATAGGGGCAGTGTTAGATCCAACCCCAAAGAGAAGTAATGGCGGTGCCAATGAAACAATTACTCAATTACAGGGACAGCACGGTAGTAATGGTATCAACGAACAAACTAACGGTTTCTTTGACGAAGACAATAATATTGGCGACTTTTATCAAATCAAACAGCAACAACGAGGTCACAAAAAGTACACTACCCCCAATAAGGCTTCTGATACTTCACAACAAAGTAAACCAAGGATGCAAATGTTTGCCTCTGAGTATGCACGCATACTATCATCATCTTCCAAACACAATCATACTTCTGTCTCGTCACATAAACCTCGATTGCCACCCAGTATGGGCGTTTCTTCCAAATTAAAAGCCAAATTGTCTAGATCGGATCATGACGTGAGAGGAATTAATGGTAGCAGTATCACAACACTTGACGATTCTTCGCCACCAATTGCAACAGCTGCCATTACAGACCTTATTGTTACCACAGGCACTGACATACCGCCTCGTGGATATTACCGTGCCTTTTCATTAGAGCTACCCGAAAAGAATATTGGACCCACGCGGAAACGATCGAAACGTATGTTCTTAAATGCCAAGAAGGAAGTGAATTGGGATAGAGCCGTACAACGACCATGCGTTACGGCCATATGTGTCATATATCCCGATAGGAATGAGTTTGTCCCTCCTGGATTTAGTGTCGTGCGATTGTTTGGGGGTAGTAGTGCCACAGTGAAAGAAATGGAGAGTAATCATGAATCATCGTCACCTGCCAACATTAATCCGTCGTCTTCGGGGGAGAGAGTGTACTTATGCTATAGGAGGTCACGCGAGGGTAATCCCATCACAGGCATATTGTGTCTCAGACCAACAAGAGGAGACGTCATACCTGAAGGCTACACGGTAGTAGAAAGAACACCGCGTAATTTTGTTGCCGATATGTCAGCCAAGACTGGCGACCATCCCATGTTTTTGGCTTATAGACAAAGACTGGAAAATCTGGAGTGCCTGCGTCCGTTGCCTTTGGTTTTGGCTGTATTGCATTCAAGGAGTGATGTTGCAGGTAGGAAGGAGATGAATGCTTACTATTGTACTGGTGGAACTTCTGTGGCTTCAGATGTTGGTCATCTTGTGAGTGAAAAGTCTCCATCAGTACTACTTTATAGCACCATTTGTTCGTCTCACACACACGTAAACAATATCTCACATCGATGTAGCACATTATGGATCGGTCAACCCACAATCTACTCAGTTCATCATCAGCTCAAAGTAGGCTATCATTAATTCAAATGTCAAGAAAAGAGAGCGGCAGCGCTGTTCCAAACTGGATCAGTTCAGCTTCATCTCATTCGTCAAATCAATCAAAATCTCAACGACAGTCAAAATGCGAGGAGGGATCGAGTATAAACTCTACTCAGCAATTCACAGAACCAGACACCAAGTGTGATTCGACATGGACGACATTCGACGAAACATTTGAAACTCCCATTGACAGCACAATTACTAGATCAGCCAGCCATGATAGTGTGTCTTCGTTTGGTAGTACTGCATTCGCATCTCAAGGCTCTCCAGCTATATCATCTCGACGAACAACACCTCGATTCAACAACCTTTTTAGCCACAGCGATGATACACTTCAGGCATGCTTTGATGCAATGAGTTTCATTCCGTCTATTACATGTGCGAGAAGCACAAGAGGAGACTCTTCCAACCTGCAATCAAGAGTTACCGTCATTACACCTATATTAACAGCTTGTGAGTGTTGCAATTTAGAAACGTCAGCAAGACATGTCTTTCGCTTATGCCCTTTCACAAATTACATTGCTCTTATTAGGTTACACCTCTCAAGGAGGCTCTGCCCTCGTTGCTGTTGAGGGTTTAACATCCTTGTTAAATGACACCCACTTTTTTGAGGCCGATGTACTCTCAGATCACAAGGATGGCTATTGCGAGTATGTTGAATGCAGCACCCGACTAACGCTACTAGACTTGGCCATCCAGGTGGTTTGTGACGTAGCAACATCATCTGCCAGGGAGACATACTTAAGATCATGTGTGGATTTTGTATCAGATGCTGTAAGATACGCCGGAGGGAAGTTGAACGATCGCACCATTGGTTTTGTGCTGCGCTTTTACTTGTTTGTGTTTTACTTTGGCGCTAGCATTCCAACGACTGGCTGGCCTTTTGAGAAAGACTGGGGCGAGAGCAGCAGTGGACTGTCAGAAGATGCACTGCTATCAGATGATTTGAAGTCTGAAAAAGAATTTGGTTTGATTGGTGTGTATCTTCCTGGCGGAGCACCTCAAGCTGCTGCAATCGCTCTGAAAGAGTTGGTTTCAATTATGTTAGGAAGACTTGGCGTTGATACGAGACTTGAACTAGCAAGAAATGCTGAAAAACCGCTTGATTCTCAAGGTAATGCATGTCAAGACATCGTGGTAGCAGAAAATGTCAAGAATGACATGAATACGGTTGATGTAGCGAATCTAACTCAACTTGCCTGGTATCAAATACATCGGTCAGGCGGAAGCGAGCTGTTCTGGTAAGTTCATTATACTATGCGTTTAAATGAGATGAATGACGTCTGTTCATCATGTAATATCTGCTCTTAACATAATACATGATCCATTTTTCTTTTCAACAAAAGGCACGATATGATAAATTCTTGTGGAAATGGCTTGTTTGGACAGCACACATTATCTACTCCAATTGCAGCTCACGCCAACATCATATCATTCGCTGTCCTTACCAGCTTTGTAAAGATTTCATCAGGCAAAGTGAGAGTAATGTCAAATAGTTCCGAGCCAGTTCCGCGTGATGTGGCAAGCAAACTGCTTAGCATGGAGCTCTTATTGATTTTCATTCTGACTTGGCATGATTCAATCCACGGAAAGCAAGGCGAAAATGCAATTGTCCCTGAACTTGACGGAAGCAATTCTACCTCCACGATGGTGTATGTAATGCGTCGTCTAATCGTCCCAACCCTCCTTTCCAACACGTCGTCGGCACTTGAAAATAGCAGAGTATTTCGGCGCGTACTTCGTATCATTTCAGTATTTTGGTCGATTCCATATTTTCGTAGCCGAATGAAAGCTGAATTAGCAGTGCTAATAGAGCATTTTGTATTGCGAACACTGTGTTTGGGCCCACAAGTCAACAAGGCAATCGGTAGTAAATCGTCAGGAGAAGGTTATCCTAATGATATTCCATCGTTGTTGAGTCAGCAGATCGACGTTCTTTCCTCTTTGAATGACTGGTTTTCCTCAGACCATTTAGACATCATTGATTTCTACCTCAAATTCGACCTTGGCCATGATGGTTCTCTCCCAGTTGGTTACTGCCACATCTGCACCAAAATAGTGCAGGCGTTATGCAATCTTGCCGAGCAATGCGGTGCAATAATATGTGAGCATAGCCGTTTCACAAGCATCAATGACAATTCAGTTCAGAGGAAATCAGCTCTAAGTCCACGGGCACATGATTTGTCCGATATGGCTCACGTTCGTGAAACTGCACAACTGTTGCGAGAGAAGTCGTTTCAAGTCATTACTTCAATTGCAAAATCCATGATGAGATGCGCGTCAACGAAACAAAACCCACCCTCATCGGGGAGAGGATCATTTGATACTGACCAGATTGTCAGTTATTGCATGTCACCACAGCTTTCACCGTCTCGTAAAGCAAGTGGACTAGATGACAGTAACATTATTGACTATTGGCACACTTCAATTGAAAGGCGTAAGGCACCTCTTCAGCCAATATTTTACCAACTATCAAACCACTCTCTAGAGAGTGATTCATCAAAATCTATCGGTATAAAAAACTCACGCAGTGAAGACTCTTCCAAGTATTCAATCTCCCAACATAAGAAAGAAGCTCTTGACGTCGCATTTGACATAATATCTACAAAAGGTCTCAAGAAAGGATTGGATTACTTGATTGCATCACATCTGCTTACTTCTTCCCCTCGTGACGTCTCATCTTTCTTGAGGATTCATCAAAGTTCTATAGATGCTGATATTTTAGGAGAATACTTAGGTGAGGGAGGAATTGATGGTTCAGACAAAGACTATTGGAATCATATCAGATTTAACTACGCCAGGGCGGTTTCATTTGTTGGTATGACCATTGAGCAAGGGTAAGTGCACAATTCGAAAACAGTAATTGCAGCATCATCAAAGCTAACAATGAAGTCTTCTTTTTGACTATGTAGCCTGAGACACTTCCTTACCGCTTGTGGTTTCCGACTTCCGGGAGAGGCTCAGAAAATTGATCGCATCATATCTACCTTCAGCCAGTGCTACTGGGAGGACAATGCTGGTGATCTACAAAAGTGCCCATTCGGTTAGTTAACTAGAATTGTCAACGCAACTTTTTTACTTCCACATCTTACGAATGTCTGTTTCTTTCACAATAACTTGTACACAGATTCTCAGGACACTGTGTTTTTAGTCTCTTTTGCCATCATCATGCTCAATACCGATTTGCACAAGAGCTCTGCCGGCCAAGGCAGCAAAACTGTTAAGAAGATGTCACCTAAGGAATTTCTTGCTAATTTACGACACGTTTACAACTCCGTAGACCAGTTTCGCGATTACCTCCTTGCCATTTACGAGTCCATAGAGGCAAATCAGATAGCAATGTCTGGTAAATCAACCCAAAATAATACTCGTTTCGAGCAGAGCTCTCCATCGTTACCATTCAGAGACGATAATGATTTTGCCACATCTGTACAATCGTGGGTTAGAGGGGTGAAGCAAGCTCAAGAGCTACTTCGAATCATTGCAGTGCAACACGGTGAAGTTGCATCCGTTGACAATGAACTTCATGATGAGTCACAGCTTCAAGAGCTGACCTTCGACATGTTTACGTCGGTATGGCATCTTTTTCATGGGGTGATCAACACAGCAGTCGACAATGCATACATAGATCTTGCTGGTTTAGACAGCTGTATAAGCCTGCTCGAATATTCACTCTGCACTTCTACATTTTTGGATATGCAACTAGAACGGTCAGCTTTCAGCAAGTTACTAGGAAGAGTAAATAGATTCAATGAGTTGAAGGAGAACCAAACTGAGTTGGATATTGACATGGATGACACGGCAAAAGAATCTCTCAGAGGTTTGTCTCGACGAATGCATACATCCTTATATATCGACGATACAAAGATTGATGCAATGAAAAAAGTTGCAGCGCGGATTAGAAATGGAGAAATTTTGCTCAACGATCCAACTCGCACATTTGTTAGAGAAGGAGATCTAACCAAAAAGCATCAACTAGCCGGCAGGAGTTCTATCTATCGATTTTTCTTATTCTCTGATGTACTTGTATACGCCCACAAGTCAGCTGAAGGGGATTACAAGGTTCACGAAGAACTTCCTCTCCATTTGATGAAAGTGGAGGAATATGACTGTTCTGCGACTGCTAAAGCGAAGAAATGCTCGTTTCACATCCATCATCCCAACAAATCGTTTCTTGTTGTCGCATCAAATCCGTCGGAGAAACAATTGTGGGTAGACGACATTCAAGAAAGCATTATTAAAGAAGTAAAGCGAAAGGCTTGTATAGAAGGTGCAAGAAAAGCTGCTGCGAATTCTGACCATTGATCTGGTTTATCAAAGTGTTTGTGTTTTGTATGGAAAGGTGTTACATAATTGCGGTCAGATATATCTATATAAGTACTACATTATTCTTTCAAGTTACTGAGACTGGCACTTCTTTCTAATCTGGCACTTGCCTCATCTATTAATGCTGGCCAGTCACTCTTGAGGACTAGACTTGTTCCAACTGTAGCTACCACGAACAACCCAACAGTCATTCCACTCCATAGTCCAACAGTACCTAGAGCAAAGAACTTGATACCTAGCATATAACCCAGTGGAATCTGGTTGAGTAGATATGAATTGCAGCATTTGAGTCACAAGATCAAAAGAGCAACTGTATCAAAATAATGTGTACAGCTCACCCCAAAGACATAGAATCCGGCAAAGTTCAGCTTTGCAGCCAGTGTTTGACGGCCTGAGCCTCTAAATATCCCTTGAACACAAGCCCCCATTGCATCTGGAAACTGGAAGACAGCAGCTGCAATGAACAAGCGTTGTGCCTCTCTCACAATGTCGATATCTGTTGTTATTAACCACGGAAGCCTCTTTCGGAAAGTTATCAAAAATGTTATATTAATCATCGACATGAAGACTCCTAATCCTAGAGTCACAAACGATGCGCTCTTGGCTCGCGTTAAGTCACCTGCACCCAGTGCGTTTCCGATTCTAACGTTTCCACTTACGGATGCACCTAGGTATAACATGTATGTCATGGATGTGATATTCATAACAACAGCATTTGCTCCTATGCCAATGACTGCCTCGTCACCAGGTAGAAGACCACATAAGAGTGCAATTGCTTCAAAGGCACACCATTCAAACATCAACTGAAGCATCCCGGGAAAACCCAACGACAAGAACTCAAAGACAGCTGCGGGATGAAGAGCATCACTGATGATCATTCCATCTAACAACAGCCGCAGAAATTTTATTTCGTCTTCATCATTGATGCTGTCAAGATTGCCATTGAAACTTCCATCTAGACTCTGTGGAACTAATTCCTTTCTTTCATCGACATTTGTTGTATCATCTGAACTGATTTCTTGTCCACCCCATTCCATTATCATTGCAAACAAAATTGCAGGTACTTCTACAACTTGTCCAAGTGTTCGTGCAATAGCTGCTCCCAACCAACCAAAGTGGGTATAATTCACCAGATAATACCCCAGCGAAATTGTAACAATATTGCAAACTAAGGACGAGAACAACATAGGGATTGCTTCATTCCGTGACTGAGATACTTTTCGAATCAATTCATATAGAAATGAAAATGGAATGCCTGGGATAAGATATAGCGAGAATACCCCAGCATAATGAGCAACAGCAGCTGGCTGACCGGCCTTGACCAAGAGAGAGGATGTATTCCATAAGAGAATACTGCTGATGACACACAAAACGGAGATTATAAAAAATCCCGTCAGACCGTAGGTTCCCATTCGAGAAGTCTGATTAGCTCCATGAGCTGTGTCATGATACATAATAAGCAAGTATGGTCGATGTATAGATTGGATTATTTAAACTCATTCAATTACGCATTGTGCTTACCCTGTGAACATAGTGTATCCATTGCAGTCAAAATCCCTAGAAAAATGACACGTTTGGTTGAAAAGTATAACTAACTAAAGCAAAATCAAAACAATATAATCTCACCGAATCCAGGAGATAGTGCCACGACATTCATTAACATAACAGCAAGAGCAGCTGCATCTATGTGCAGCTTTTGCAATGATATGTCGTCCTCTGATCTAGTATCGACTTGCGCTCTTCCGACCAATACAATTGTAACGATTCCAGGTAACATCTCAAATATATATGTCAATGTCACCGGTATACAAAGCTTTATCATGGCCGACATTTCATTATAGAACAAATGCCGTCTGTTCAATTCTGATTCTGTGGTCACGTTGCTCATGCTCGAGCTTTGTCGGGGGACAACTTCGAGTTGATGACATGGCTGATGCCCTATTACTGGATTAATCTTTATGGATGGTCTCTTTGCTAGTTTGGTGTGGTGAGTGCCCTCAGTAGCTCCGTAGTGAGGACTGTGAAGGTTATTGCATTGGATGTCTTCATCTCCAAAAGAGATAGAAACAACTGCTTCATTCATTGTCTTGGGTGTTTGTGATTGATTTTTGTCGGTGTCGTGTGTGATGTGCCGTCTCCAAGCCTTTTTTGGTAGGCGATATTTTAGGGTGGATGTTTTTGCCCCCCAGCCAGCGGTTTTCACACAGCATTGCTGTCTTGACAGTAGACAAGCGTGCGGGCAAGCTAAAGTTCAGAAGAGAAAGGGGAGAGATTATCCAAAGGCCAAAACTGGAGGTTAGATCTACAGAGACAGTTGCTACGTTAAAATACATCCCGTCTAACTAAATTATTTTGCCAGAAATGTGGAGGGTCCCAATGACGGTTGCGCTACTGAGTGATATTAACTGTGCCGACATTTCAACCTTATCAAACAGTTCACTCAATTCAACATGTGATTCTCCTAGGACACTGAATGTCATTTCGTTGCCCCTGAAAACGACAAAGCGGACGTGTCTCTCAGATATCTTTGCAATTGCCTCATGGACATGCTCCGCTGTTGATAGGATCGGAATTATTGATTTATGCTGGAATTTTATGACTTCACCAGTAGCATTGGGCGTTTGTACATCCGTCACTTTGTCTCCAAGGAAGAAATCATAATGAACAAAGCATGACATATGCTCGGTGTCACTCATTTGAGTCAATACGAGCCTATCAACTGTGATTGCTATAGAGAACTGTTTGTCGTGAAATGCAGAATGACTTTGCAATGACTCCAAATCAGCCAATCGCGTTGGAAGTCCGATTGGTTGCGCAAGTTTCAATGTCACACTCAATGTCCCGACTGGTGCGCTATTGGTAGCCTCAAGAACCAGCTGATGCGTTCCAATCGTACCAGGCTTAAAGCAATCTGCCGATACCACTGCCCAAGCAAATAAAGTAGCCTTGTCATTGCGTATTGTATAAATCTCGATTCGGATAGACCCTTGATGGCTATCCATATTGAATTTGAACGATGCATTCAAATCGTAGGTTGGCGATAAACCTTTGACAATTGAACTCATCATTGAACCATATGTATGAAAGTCAATCAACACAAATGACTGCGTTTCATCAGAAAGGCTGGTGCAATCCAATACACCATTTGATATCAGAACTTCAAGAGAGTTTTCATCCGCTCCCAATGGCTGCATTTGATCTTTTATAATGTCTGAGGAAGGTTCACTTTGATTAAATGAGCTCGATTTGTTTGCTTCAAGCAACCCCTCGAGCAGCCGTATTCGTTGCAGTCGCTGCGCCGACTTCATTGTCAACTCATCGTTCTTCTTTTGGTATTCGTTTATCTCGCCTGTGTAAATTTCGTTCAGTTCCTTGTTTTCTTTCTTTACTGCATCATTAATGCTGACTTGCAATTCTAACAATCGTTTCGTCCGATCTAATTCATCCTCAATTAGGGTCATCTTTTGCTTCATTGCATTAGCATCTTGGAAGGCAGCTTCTTGTGAAGCTCGCCGAAGCTGATCCGTCTCTACAAGGAGCATTTCGTGCTTTTGTCTCAACTCGAGGTGATCAGATGCCAAAGAGTCATAATTTGCCTGCTTCTGTTGTATTGTTTCGAGCAGCAAATGCTTTTCCTGAACCGATTCTGCAGGTGCTTCGCATAGCTTGGCCACTTGATCTTCTAAAAAAGTATTCTGTTCGACTGATTCCTTCAATAGAGTCTTTAATTCTTCATTTTCATCTTGGTAGAATGCAAGCTTTTGCTTAATGCTGTTGTACTTTGCCTTGTACTCGCCATGGAGAGTTAAAATCTGTTCCAGTTTCTCACACTGTGCGTTGATTTTAGATTCATCGTATTGATGCTGCATCTCCAAAAGATTCAACTTCGTAGTCAGCTCTTGAATCTGACCCACTGTTTCCTGAGCGTTGCTCCTTTGATTCTCCTTAAGTGGATCTATTGACCTTCTGCTTTCTTCGTTAAGTGATTTGAGATGATTTTCAGCAACCGCCAGACGCTCTAACAAATTGATCTGTACATCATTGCTGTAATTATCGTGTGTTGCTCCATTTTTGCCTCCAGCTGACTTTGGCCTTGAACACCCCCGTCCAGCTAATCTGCGTTTGCACGATTGTAGTTCTTTCTTCAGTTTGTTTATTGTTTGGACCGACGCCTTTTGCTTGGCGAGAACAGCATTGTAACTTGATTTCAGAGACATGTAGTGGTCCAGTAAAGACTTGTAGTCTCTCTCTTCGCGAATAAGGACCGATGACGGTCGGTTGTTGTGCAGAGGTTGGCGAATTTGAACACATGAAGTGGTTGTTTCATCGTGATCACCCTGCATTCGGGACGCCATTCGAGTGCTGAGTGAGTTGAATCCGGGTTGTTATGGTTCAGCCGAGCTGCTATGCAGCTTGAGAACGAGTCGATTTTTAAAATTTTAAGCTAAGTACAAGCTTCTTTCCTTTGGTTGAAACCAAAACGAAAGTGAACAGTGTTTGGTGAGAAACTCTAACCTGATTGTTGATTGTAGGAGTACACGACACTTTCCTATTGAATCGAGTTCTTCAAATTATTCGTCCTTCAAATCAAGCACACATTCGCATGGACATCTGGACATCTCTTCACGTTCTCTTTCACAATTCATCTACCTCACAAACATTTTAACACATCAACCCTCCTTTTTGTATCGATACTCCTCTTGCACCCGATACGGCTCCGTCAACAACCAATTCTTCTTCTTTTTCAACTCCCTATCACAACATCTCTTATAATACGCCACAAACATACGACATTCATCTAACGGGTTGTCATCCGGCGAAGGCAAAGCTGACAAGTCTACATCCTTATTCTCTGCAATCACAGGCGGAGCATCTGCACGTTCTTTCTCCTGCCTTGCACGAATGTCGGGATAGTAACTCTTGCTATACCCCGCCTTTTCCATATCACGTGCTTTTTCGGTGGCGGTGGTGGAGAGACATGTGAAGAGATTGTCGGCGTGTTTTTCACATCCGACGGGGGTGACGGGGAAGTAGGTGGGGAGGACGGTGGGTCCGGTTAGGGTTGGTGGACCTGTTAGGGCGTCGCGGATACGGCCGAACACCATCTTTAGCCTTTAGAAGTCAGATCTTTGGTTTTGGTGGTTTGTTGGGACTTTATTTTTGGTAGTTTCTTTGTGGTCGGCGTTCAATAGATGAAGATGAAGAAGATGCCTGTAATTGTCACATAAGCCCTCTATTTCAATCTGCCCATTTCAGGCATTCCTTTTTCCTTTCCGCTTCAGCTGACTAACCATACTGAAAAGTAGATTGCGATGCCACCCAAACAAATCCCACCCAACCCCGCTGCCATAAATCCAGCCACNGCCAAGGCTGCCAAGCCGGGGACAACAAATATCACTGCTGTTTCCAAGGCAAAAGATGATAAACAGAAAGTCCCTCCGAAAGTTGTAACTGCTGCCACTGGCGCTATGGCTGCCAACGAGTCTCCCTTGGCGAGTAGTAATGATCCAACTGACAAGTCATCTACAGCGACCAAAGTCAAGGCCAAGGCAACACCCCAACATGTGAAGGCTCAAAAGGCCAGAGACGCAAAGAGGGAACTGGCCAACTTCGACTCTATAGAACAAGCTTTTCGGCAAGATCGTGAGGTGTGGTGTGCACCATCGGAACCCAGCAGGGGGTGGATGTATCGAACCGGGGCTGCCGCCCAAGGCGGTGATAGCTACATCCGTGCTGTCAATGGAAAAGAACGACCAAAAGGCGGCGTAATCTTCGATGAAACTGTGTTGCTTCGCAATGCTCTACAATACAACAATCTCACCGTTGAGTCGTTAACACCGTCGGCATACACCGCCCTCCTCGAACAGGCGAGACGATACGCCTTGGAATTACTAGTTGATGCCCGAGATTATGCTCAGCACGCCTCTCGTTCAACGGTGTCCGCTCTTACTCCTGCCGATATAACACTTGCCGCTGAAATGAGGGGAGATATGAATGGTATTCCATCGACATTGCCAAAATTTGAGGATATGGCCGATTATGCATGTGAAATGAATAAGACACCGTTGCCTCCTATTCCTTCGGATTGCTACAATGGAGTAGCCTTGCCTCCCGAAAGCGAGCAACTGACATTTAGAACCTTTGATGTGGTGAATGGTGCGAGAACCGTTCAGAAGATGATGGCGGGTGGAGATTTGCCTCTGTCTACTGTGGATGTTGGTTTAACAAAGCGCAGTTCAAACATGGACCCAATTCTGATTAGTCAGGGAGACAGTTCGTCAAAGAAAGGATCTAACACACAAGAAAAGACTTCTTACGGTGCTGAAAAGGGGAGACAGATTGCAATTCATCTCAAGGGCGGTAGTGTCAGTTCTGAGGCAGCTAAGAAAGGTGCAGCCGAGACTGCAAAACCGGCAGTGACCAAGACTGATTCAAAAAATAAGAGAAAATTGACCGAGTTGTAAAAATGAGCAATACCATCTGCTTAATTCATACTTAATAGCACTGTGATAGAACTAATGCCTCTGCCATATGTGGGTGTCTAGCACGATAGATCCAATTTAATGCCGTAGATGTTACAAACCAAACCAATACTTCCATTGTCACAAACCATGCATTCGGAGCAATCACCAACAGGATGCTGAGTTAGAAAGTTTTGAAAGTATGCATCACATGTGCAGCCATGCTCCTATGAAGCCATTATTGGAACAAAGATGTAGAATTAATCATGCGTATTCAAAATGCAATGAATAATGACAAACCTCAGACTTACTTCACATGACTGCACGTGACAAAGCTGAACACCATTTATTGGTTCCGCACAGCTGTAATCGTCTTCACCTTTACCGCCTTTGCTGTCGTTTGTATCGTTACTTGATGGCTGTCCTTGATTGAGTTGAAGAGCAGTTGTATTGTACGTTCCATGAATATCATAGTTTCTACAGATAACTTTGGACAGACCAACATTAGTGCAGTCAGAAGAAATGCCTCCATCCGAACAAACACTACAGCTATCGCATACTCCAACGATGTCGCCAGTAAAAGCATTTTTCTTGTACATCTCACAACAGCAGTTTTCATCGTCAGTACACTCTCCTGCATAGCACAATTGGGTGCTTGGATCAAATGAGGGGATGCAAAATCTATGAATGTAGCTATCTGGCGGTGAATACACAATGTCGTCATCTGGCGCTAATGCAGGAGCAGCGTCATTGCTATTTTTACAAGCAACTTCGGCTAAGCCTACATTGGTACAGTCAGAAGAAATACCACCAGACGTACAAACGCCACAGCTTTCACACACTCCAAGTATGTCACCCGTACCGACATCTCTTTTGTACATATCACAACGACACCTTTCGTCATTGGTACATTCTCCTGCGAAGCACATTTCAGTGATGGGTTCAATCGAAGGGATACAAAATCTATCAGTATAGCTGTCAGGTGGTGAGTACTCAATTTCTATATCCTCCTCATCTATAGACGAAGGACATTCCTGTATAGAAGAATCGAGATTCGTACAATCAAATGATATATTACCATCAAAGTCGCAGACTCGACAAGAATTACATATCCCAATGACAGAGTTACTCTCGGTCTCGCGAAGGTAAATTTCACAGGAGCAATGAGGTCCAGCGAGACAATTACCAGCTGTACAAAATTCCTCATACTCTCCGTCAATTGGGTTACAGAGTTCCAAGTTGTAGTTGTTGATACGATTGTCATGTAAATGTGAGTTTGTAGGAAATGGTGAAGGCTCTTCTTTTGTCGTTATGTATGATGTGTCATCATTGGAGCTAGTAGCCAAATTAATTCGAGAGGAAATATAGCTAGCACCTATCAACGTTCCAAACACGACGACGAAGAAGATCAGTGCAGCAGTGCTTAGACATTTCACCTTTGATTTACTGACAGTGTCACTCTCTCGCAGCGGTTCACTGCATATTTCCATTTGTTTAGGCTCTACAGATGATTCGTCATTTGCGACTACATCATCTTCACAGATCGGTAGTGTACATAAATGAACTTCTCGATTGGTTGCCGACTGAGACTCTACATCGTGTTCATTCGTCTGAAGACGGTTACTGCTCTCATTGCGTGCGACTTGTGGGATGTTGATGTCATTGGTAATATCTTTGGATGACATGTCAGTTGGTGCAGGCGTTGTTGTTGAGGACATGTCCGACTTCCAAGGCGGCAATATTTGATTTGGTTTGACCCTGTATTTTATTGTAGAGTTGTTGTCGCTGGGGTTGCTTGCTTGGCTGTGTCCTGTGTCGGCATGATGGGGGGTCGATTTCAAGTCGCATTTCAGAAAGGTAATACAGTTAATTTATGTTGAAATACCTTTAGTAACATAGAATTCGATACGGCCCCTCTCTGCATCTGCAACCTGCACTGCAACCGCTCCTCACATCGTTTGCATCCACTACAAATTATGAAGCAGCCGCTAAGATTTTTTATTTTTTTTTACGAACAGAGGCATTA
>JALLPH010000215.1:0-25165 GCA_036939855.1 Cyclotella choctawhatcheeana
CGAGATTGGTACCAGAGTGTTAGTTAGTGAAATTAACTAGGACGTCCCCCCTCCTGTTCTGGGGTTCTTTGTTCTTGATTCTTGAGTTGAAGAATTAAAGGTATCTTCTTGTTTTATAATCGAATTTACCTTGTTATGCGCTGCGCAAATGAAACATCATCTCAACACATTTTTATCATCGCAGCCATAACACCCAGAGCAATCAATATGCCTCTAATTCACGTCACGTGGCTTCCAAAGGTAAGAGGTTTATGTTTCATTCGTCAATTATCGACTCTTTATTTGACATATGATGTATGTGTAGGCCTGTCGAAATCCCGAGGTACGAAAACAGGTGGCCAAAGCCATCATTCAGGCAATCACCAATAATGAAGTTGCTAAAGCAGCAGATATCCCTACCGACAAATTGGTCGTTCGATTTAGTGAAGCGTAAGATTTTCTTCTCATTTTCAGGAATTGCTGATTTTATTAGATCGATTGTCATTAGCTAAGTGAAAGAACTACACTTCCAATGATTCTAAATGTGCCTATCTTTTATTTTTATTCATAGTGTGGATGGATTTGCACTTCCTCCAGGACACACCTATGAAAGCTTAGGACTGTCAGATGAGAAGCAAAAGTGAAACATTATGTTTATGCGCAGTATTGTGAATTGATATATCTTGGACTGGACCATCATACTTCATGCATCATTTTCTGTTTGCTTTAACCCAAAACATCGTTGATGGATGACTTTTAAAATGGAATCTTGATGGTATCGAATCTAATTTCATCTACCTTTAATAATAGATCATTGTATCAGTTAATCACTAAACCCAGGTATCTTCTCTCTCACGCAGTGTATCGAATACTGATGCAAGCAGTCAATTATCTTTTGTTGTAGGTACCGACCAGTGTTTTGAGATAAAGGCAAAGCAGCCACCTGTGATTTTTATATTACTGCATCAGCTCAAAAATGTGTGTGAATACTGGTCACCGTTGCTGAAGCAAGCATGATGTGACCGCCTCTCCAAATTGGGTTTGATATGATACACTCAGTTTTTTCTTAATATCGTTGTTTTCTTCGGATGCTTTTTTGCTAGTCCAAAGTTGTTGCATGTACAGTGTTGCTTGTTCTGATATCCATTTACATTTTTTATCGTTCTTCCGTGCCCAGTGCACCATTTCAACGAGGTTTGAAAAATCATCTCTGACTGGAACATAGTGTACAAAAGGTACTAGAATATCTTCCATTAAGAACGAGACTGTGGTTGGTTTGGCCATAAATACAACACTGTTAGATGCTAATTGCCACTTTAAACCAGTGGCAACATCATTGCCTTCGAGTACTAGAATATATTTGTACTTCAACTGGTCAAGCATACTCGTATCGTTGGCACTAGTTAATCTCGTCGCCTCTCTGTATTTTGGTGGTACTGTACGTGGATTAAGATCGCTGTGACCTCTTTGAAATGCAACATTCACATCAGATGTGTTTGCTACAAAGTATGTGCTTACTACATGAAATCTTGGTCCACCGTAAGGATAGGCGGTAGTCAGATTCTTAATACCGATAGATCCTGTAAATGCCCCTCTCCATATCAAAGTCGATTTCTTTTCATCCCATGCGCAAACTGATCCATCTTCATAGAGTTTATCGTATTGATAAACTGGATTATAGTGTCGTCTCATCTCCATTGGCCAGATGATTGGAGCATAAAACGGTTTGCCTGTACTGTTCTCAATGGCATAACGCGAGAACCTTGTCTTTGCAATGACCGGAAGATCAGTGGCACGAGTATGAGAATCTCCAAATAAAAGTATGTATGCTTCATCTTTGTTTGTAATCTCATTGTGCTTCATTACATCGAAAGCATCCTCCAAATAATCTCTGATCATCCATTGTTTGGTACGATTCTTGCGTATTGCATGTTCTGTTCCAACCCTGCTCCAAAGCATGTGTTTGTCGCTTACAACTTCGTTAATTATTGATAGTTTGTGACATGGTATTTCTTGAGTTGTCAATGAACGCCCATCCCAGTCACCCATGTAATATTTCAACCGCTCTTCAGGAGTCGGGAATATAAAATTAGTTGCGATTTCCAGTGGTATTGAGTCAGTTAAATTATTAGCAACATAGAAGAATTTGACGATGTTTGAAGAATCATAGTAGTAGGATGTCAAGATGGTTACCACAGCGAAGACAGACAATTTACGATGAGGAATATGCAGAGGATGGATTGCCATTGATGCAGATTGCAGATTGAGATGCGAAGAGAAGATTGTAGCTAGGTGGGATTAGCAATTTAGTGGGCCTTGTATAATTGAAGTTTGATTTCTTACGTGAGAGTCACGTTAAAGAGAACAACTTCTTTGACGTGAGATGCCCTCTAAAATCTGTCCCTCCTCGGTCAACACAGATGATCCCTTGATCATTGATCATTCCTCCGCGATAGACCCAATACCCAATACTACTGCCCTGGAATTACATAAAGTCAGTAACAACCTCCAAAGCATCTTCAAAAGAATATTTCCACCATGCCAAAAGCCGAAAAGGGAACCCCCAAAGACATTGCCAACCGCATGAAAGCCAAGGGCCTTCAAAAACTGAAATTCTACTGCCAAATGTGCAACAAGCAATGTCGCGACGAAAACGGGTTCAAATGTCACATCACCTCCGATTCGCACCTACGACAAATGAAGATATTCCGTGACAATGTCGGCGGCATAATGGATGATTTTAGCAAAACCTTCGAGAGAGAGTACGTCGAAACGCTGAGACGACGGCACGGTACGCAGCGGATGAATGCGAACAATGTGTACCAGGAGGTCATCCAGGATAAACACCATGTGCATATGAACAGTACCAAGTGGGCGACGTTGACTGACTTTGTGCAGTATTTGGGTAAGAAGGGTATCTGTGTCGTAGAAGAGACAGAGCGGGGATGGTACGTGACGTATATTGAACGTGATCCTGAGATGTTGGCACGGCAGGAACGGGCACAGAGGAAGGTTGAGGCAGATGCTAGGGAGGAGAAGTTGGCTGCAGAACGGAGAGAGGAGATGAGGTTAGAGGCTGCACGAGCCTTAGATAGGGCAGGTGGGGTGGTTGAAAGGAAGGCTAGTGAGATTGGTGATTGGAAAGAGGGGGGAAAGCAGATTGAGTTGAAGTTGGGCGGCGTGTTAAAAAGTGATAGCGGTGTAAGTGCGGGAAAGAAACGAAAGGCTGCTAGTAAATTATTATTGGTTGAAGATGACGAAGATGAAGATGGCGAAGACAATAAACTCAAGCTTGAAACGAAATCTAAGTCAAAAGAAACAAACAATTCATCACACAGCAACAGACCAGACGATGCCAAAGCACCGCACAAAGAAAACCGCATAGCTAAGCAACCTGACTCATCGAAAAAGCAAAAGTCATCTGAACGAAAAGATTACTGGCTCTACTGCAACATTGTTGTTCGTATCATCTCAAAAAAACTCTCATCTGGAAAGTACTACAAACGTAAAGCAATTGTTGACAAAGTAATTGACAAATACACCGCTGAGGTAGAAGTTATGGATACCTCAAATGATACACGTGATGGAGGTGACATATTGAGGATAGATCAAGATGATTTAGAGACAGTTGTTCCCAAAGAGGAGGGTCAAAAAGTTAGAGTAGTGAATGGCAAGTGGAGAGGGAGTAAGGCTAGAGTTCAAAAGTTGGATAAACAGAAGTATGTTGCTGAATTGAAATTGAGTGATGATGATCAGGTTATTATTTTGGATTATGAAGATTTTAGCATGATTGCATAGAGTATTGATTCATGAACACAATAGAAAATAGTGAACGATGACCTTTTATTGTAGATACCACAAACCTAGAGAGCAACAACTTCTTTGCAATATTATGCATCATGATTTTTGGTCTTTATCTCTATGGCATACTGTATTTTCACAATAACATGCAACTTTATTTTTCATAGTCCCTAGATTCGTTCTTTGGTGGAGGGGGCAATCGGCCATTTCTTGCATCCATAATTCTAGCTATACCTGCCATAACTAAAAATGCCGCAAAAGAATACCCGACTATTGTAATTGATTGAGATATTTCGCGACATGATGATTCGACGGAACGTAGAGTTCGTTCAATGGTCGGGTGTAGAGCTGGCAGAGATAATTTCAGTGCGTGATCCAGATGGATGTTCCCTTCTTCTGTCTGTCATAGATTTGTCAGAAATAATTCCAATGAGTGATTTTAGATCTCGGTTTCCGAATCAAGAAAGCATCAAATATAATTTCATTTCATTATTGCAGACACCTACATAAACCATGTGATATATTGATGTCAACTAGTGTGGTTTGCAATGTTGCTGTTCGGATGTATGGGCTATGGGCCATGGGCCTCTATCGTCTATCGGCTATCAACTACTACTTGTAGATATTTGCTGGTATTTGTCACGCGGAAAGAGATAAATGATTCGAGCAACATGGGTACCGTGTATGTGGTTAAGTATTATAATACCTTTGTGTTTAAAGTTAGCTTCGGGCTTATGGCCAGCCCCTTTCAGCTTTCAGAGCTTTCAGCTTTCAGCTTCGAGCTTATTGATTTGCTTCAGAGCTCTGCATGACTTCATTAAAATGTTTGTACCGATTCTCACTGTTGCCAAAAACCAGAGCACATAATATCTATACACCAGCAAGAGCTGCTGCTGCTGCGACAGGAGGTGCAAGTGATAAAAAAGATCGCCTCTATCTTCACGTGGCACCGTGTGGGGATTATTGGACAGGACATGAGGTATTTGCAGCCAAACATCTCAATCCAGATTACGTAAAAAGTATCCCAGTACCGATAAAAATAGCACCGGAAGGTGGAGATGCTGGTGGTATTGAATATGAATTCGATCCTGAGGAGATTCTGCAGGGTTATGATGGTGACTTGGATCAATTATTGAAAAAAGTTTATGATACTGACGATATCTCCTTGATTCATCGGTTGCGTCACGATTGAGGATAAAAGGGATATGAAGAAGACCTCTTCCAGTGAAAGTGCAAAAGGTGGTCTTTCTGTGGTTCATATGTTACCATATGTCAATTTATGGAATACAACACGGCAACTGTAACATTTCAAGGTATAAGATTTCTTTACTTAAGTTGGTGAGGAAGGTTAAATCATGACTTTTTACAAGAGCACCGCACAAAATTAGGAGAGTAATTAGTTATCAGAGTAAATACTCGATCAATACTTGCCAGTAACTCTACTCGATGAATATTCGCAAGATTTTTATCACAAAGAGGTAATCTCTTTTTTGCCTTCACTGATTGATCTAGTATTACACGAAAAATAACAACTCCAAAGATATATAACATAAGCTGATTAATATTAGGTAAATGAAAATGGTGTTTTTACGCGACTAAAGAGAGTCTACACCTCGACATTTTCATCTTAGGAGCATTGCAAACATTGGGTTTCTCTCTTATCCATTTCTCAATCACTTCACTCAGGACTTGGCCGCCTGCTCCGCAAATAATTGATACAGTGTGAATGAAAGGATAGGAGCCCGCCGTTGCCTGCTTGTTCCAATTCTTGAGACCGGCATTGAGTTTGGTTATGGCTTCTGCTTGAGAACAACCATGCAAGTCCAAAATTGATGATGTTGCTGATACATGAAGACTGCATTTCGATGATTTGTAGAGATTGTTAGCCTTCCCAACATTCACAACAAAGTGAGTCTTGCCAGCCTTGCCGTTAAGACCTTCTGACGTGGGATTGAATTTTGCATATGAGCAAGCTTGGTCAAGCCGCTTGGTTTGAACCTTGGTTTTGGGCTGCTGCTTGAAAAGGATAAGAGCATTTAATTGTTGTCGTATTTCCTTGAATTCAGGAGCCGCTTCATCGTGAACCTTGGTCAACATAAGTGAGTGATCCTCTTTGTACTCTTCGTCAGACTTCACAACTCTGAGCCTATAGGTTCCTTTCTTGCACTTCTTGGATTTATCTCTCGCCTTCTTTTTCTTCTTGGTTACACTTTTCGTGACTTCTACTTCTTGATATTTTTGGGTGTCATTACTTGGGGCTGCTAATTCAGTTGGATTGACGTCAATTGAGTCATTGTCAGTCATACCAAGCTCATCTGGATTCTTCTTTCCCACTGCACCCAAAAACAAAGTCTTGCCTGCATGCGAGAAATGTAGTGTCTTGAGTGATACAGAGTTTTTATCTGCATATTCATTAAAGACTGCCCTGAGAGGCTTAGAGAGGCATACTCGAAAACTATCATTGCCGATCACCAAAGTAATGGTGTCATCTGGAGTATATAATGAGTTCTTCAAGTCGTTCCTCTTCTGCCAACCTTGTCCAAAGTCTGATATGAAATTCATCATATTGTTTTTGCTGTTGTATAAGCTGATTAGCATTTTCTTATACTCGTGGGGTAGCATCCTCGTTAAGTATGAGTACATGGCATCATGACTTTCAATAGCAGCAATACCAACAGAAATGTACGGTGTCATCGCCTCTGGTATACTACGACCGCTTGTGAGTAAGACAGAGATTTCGTCAAAAGATGAATGCTACAGTTGAATATTTGCAAAGGAAATGTCAGATCACTAACAGGAACATAGTATTTACAAAATGAGCATGAAATACAAAATACTATTACTCACATAACATTCCTGAATGAGGGCGCCATTAAGAGTAAGATCTCTAGCAATAGCATATTCCTTTCTAACCATGTATACTAATAGATACTAATGCTAAATACCATGATGCACCGTACACATTTATGCTAACTGAACGATCAAACGGTGCATAATGTGCCCAAAATTCCACTAGCCTCACAAGTGATTGGGTATCCAATTCGGCATGAAAAAAATCGTTCGCCTCAGCTGGAAATATACCCCAGTAATACTGCAGTGCTATGTCGTCCAATTGGTGTTTTGGGAACCACGATAGCAACTTCCATTTGTTAGAAATCATCGATAGATACCCATTGGGAAGAACTACTCTAATCGGAGTGTCAATTTGCCATATCATCTTTCATGTTATTCAAGAATTAAACTCGGTAATGTTATGGGTGGCGGCAATCTTATTATGCGGAACTTGATCTGAATTCAGAGGCATCGAACAATCCCATTGATGTAAGATGATGATGTGTTGTATTTGCGCGAAACCAAACCCAGCGGGGAGCCCAGAGCCCAGATGTGATTGAGAGAGAGGCAATCAATAAAACGGTGCCAGATAAAATGTTTTTCAATATTAATGGTAAATCAGTTGAAGTCAAGATTTTGAACATAATTGAATTAGAGCACAAGAGAGCACAAGAGAATCCAATATCTTTTTACCTCTATTTTCAATAGTGTTTTTTGGAGCGTTGGGACGTCAGCAATCAGCAGTCAACTTCCAAACAAAGTCTATCTACAACTACTCGAGAACACCATGGCGGAAACCAACATATTAGGTCACCCCAAATTACAGCCCAAATCACCTGTACCCAGTGACATTCAAGTCTCCCAAGACATCGTCGCTTCACCCGGTCTCCTCCCCATCACCAAGGTCGCTCAAGAACTCGGCCTCGAAGACGAAGAATGCATCCCCTGGGGCATTGCAAAGGCCAAAGTCGAACTCAAATCGACGCTGAATCGTCTCGGCTCTTCGCCCGATGGTAATTACATCGTCTGTACGGGGATTAATCCCACTCCTCTCGGAGAGGGTAAGTCCACAACTACCATTGGTGTTGCTCAGGCACTGGGGGCGATACTGGGTAAAAAGTGCGTGGCTTGTATCCGACAGCCGTCGCAAGGTCCCACGTTTGGGATTAAAGGTGGTGCTGCTGGAGGGGGGTATGCTCAGGTAGTGCCCATGGAGGTGAGTGTGTAGTATAGCCTTGGTTTCATTTGTCATTTGCAAAGAAATGTTAATCATTCACTATTATTTCACTTGTGGCAAAAAAGGAGTTTAATTTACATTTGACTGGAGATATCCATGCGATTACTGCAGCAAACAATCTCTTGGCTGCAGCTATTGACACTCGCATGTTTCATGAAGACTCGCAATCAGACGAAGCTCTCTACAAACGCCTCTGTCTTGCTACGAACAAACCCTTCAATGCTATAATGAAGAAACGCCTCGTAAAACTTGGTATTGACCCCAATAAGTCTCCCGAGGAATTGACTGCCGAAGAACGATCCAAGTTTGCTAGATTAGACTTCGATAAGTCCACAATAACTTGGCAACGTGTACTTGATACCTGTGATAGGCATTTACGAAGTGTTACTGTGGGAATGGGCAAGAACGAAACAATCCAACCGCGGGGGACGGTAAAAGGTGAAACTCCCAGAGTGCAGCATTCGAGAGAGACGGGGTTTGATATTACGGTTGCTAGTGAAATTATGGCAGTTTTGGCACTGGCCAAAGATTTACCTGATTTACGCGAGAAGCTTGGGAATATGGTGGTTGGTTATTCGAAAAGTGGAGAGCCAATTACTGCCGATGACTTGGGTTGTGGTGGGGCATTGACTGTATTGATGAAAGATGCATTACTTCCCACCCTGATGCAGACTGTTGAGAGGACTCCTGTGCTAGTGCACGCTGGACCGTTTGCCAATATTGCAATCGGCAACTCTTCTATTGTTGCAGACAGACTTGCGCTCAAGCTAGGTAAGCAGTTTGGATGTTATACAATTATTTGTTCACACAAGTACTGATGAAACTAATTGTCTCAATTCATTTACTTAAAAGTTGGAGAAGATGGATATGTTGTGACTGAAGCCGGATTTGGAGCTGACATCGGCATGGAAAGTGAGTTATTATTAAGCCCTTGCTCTTATTGGATCACTACAATGCCATAATTTATGTTTCTCTTTGCCACGCCAAGAGTTTTTCAATATCAAATGTCGGGAGTCGGGGCTTAAGCCTAAATGTGCTGTGATTGTAGCAACAGTCCGCGCATTGAAGATGCATGGAGGTGGTCCTCCTGTTTCAGCAGGTAAACCACTTGCCATTGAGTATACCCAGGAGAATATCCCACTGGTTACTGCTGGTTGTTGTAATCTAGCAAAGCACATTGAGAATGCCAAAAAGTTTGGAGGTCAGATGATATTGTGAAAATACTACGCATTCTTACTATTATGTGTCTGAATCTTCACTCTTGCTTTCAGTCCAAGTTGTTGTAGCCATCAACCAGTTCAAAACCGACACAGAGGCTGAAATGCAAGCAATTCGCCAAGCAAGCTTAGATGCTGGTGCTTATGATGCGGTAGTTTCTAACCATTGGGCTGAAGGAGGACAAGGAGCTCAAAAGCTTGCAGAAGCTGTGGTTAAAGCTTGTAAGGCAACAAAGAGTGATGATTTCAAGTTTCTTTATGATTTGAATCTCTCAATTCGTGAAAAGGTAGAGATCATTTCAAAGGAGATTTATGTAGCTGATGGAGTTGACTTTTCTGATTTGGCTGAGCAACAAATGGTGAGCATATTCTTCTAAATTTCTGTGAGTGGAAATGTTAAATATGAAATCTGACAACCACTCTGGAAACTCCCAACCATGCTCCAACCAGAAACAATATGAAAGTAGTGGTTTCGGTAGTTTACCAATATGCATCGCGAAAACACAATATTCATTTAGTTGTGATGCAAATGCGAAGGGTGTGCCGACTGGTTTCCGTATATTTGTTCGAGAGATCCGCAGTTGCGTGGGTGCAGGCTTCCTTTACCCCATTTGTGGTGATATTATGACAATTCCTGGTCTTCCAACCCGTCCTGGATTCTATGATGTCGACATTGACACTGAGACTGGTCAGGTGATTGGATTGTTTTGAGAATTGAACTTTAGTTAGCAAAGACTGATAGCTAAAGGAAGTTGTTTGGACATTATCTGGGCAGCCATATTATAGATTTCTGCGTTTCATGGATGCAGCTAGGCTCGTGCACGAAAAGAGGATATCAACACACATTAACTTAACAAAACTAAGCTAGAAATATACTCGAATGGAGATACTGCAGAATATATATTCTCAGCAGATTGTAAATAAATCAACTGTCTATCAGAAGAAAGCTTGAATGTTTGCTGCAGGAGATATGTGAGAAGTTCATTTTTGCAATACAATACTTTTCTGCTTTGAATACAATCATTTATTGTTTAGCAATGCCATATTACATCAGTCAGCCTTAACTATTACTCTAGGGCTCCAAGCTTTTCAGCCACTGTTCTTGCTCATATGCCATGTGTAAAATTGACTCCTTGGCACGATATCCGTGCCTTTCATGTGGCAATAGAACCAACTTTGACTCAATTCCAAATGCCTTGAGCGCAGCAAAATAGCGTTCACTCTGCATGGGATAAGTGCCACTATTTTCGTCAGCTTCACCATGAATGAGGAGCAATTTTCCAACTCGATCTTGCTCGGAATATTTTTTCACGTGCATCAATGGACTCATGTTTATATACGTATCAGGAGCTTCCCAAATGGATCGATCTTCAGATTGGAAAGACATGGGTGTCAGAGTCCTGTTGAACGCACCAGATCTACCAATTCCAGCGGCAAACAGACTTGTATGAGATAATAAATGCGCCGTCATAAATGCGCCGTAGGAGTGTCCTCCAACTGCACATCGATTTGGATCACAAACTCCACGTGACGTGGCGTAATCCACTGCTGCCTTGGCTCCCATCACAATTTGCTCAATGAAGTTGTCATTAGGTTGCTTTTCACCTTCACCAATCACAGGAAGAGCAAAGTCATCCATGATTACCCACCCCCTCGCTGCCCAATGAATAGGGGAAGCCCATCGAGCATAAACGAAAGTATGTTTGGATCCTTGCACCTGACCAGCTGCTTTTGCATCCTTGAATTCTCGAGGGTAAGCCCAAAATAGCTGAGATGGTGCATGTATGAAGAGTGAGTTGGGTATTGTGATACATGTAACAATTTTTATTGCAAGAAGTTCATTGGTATAAAAAACATGAAATAGGTACTCACAGTAGGTCTGGGTGTCCCATCGTAGTTAGCCGGGAGGTACATTTTACACGTCAAGTCAACTCCATCTTCTCGCTTGTATTGTACCAATTCTTTAGTAACACCCAAAAGATCTAGCTGTGGATGTTCAAACGATGTCACTTGGTTTTCTTCATGTAAATTAGAAAGCTTTGTCAAGTAATAGTTTCTTGGTGTTGTCTTTGACTCCCTCGAAATGAGCATGCTGTCATTATCACCCATGAGGCAGACAAATGATTCATAAATATCTTTCCTTTCTTTGGGTAACACACCACCAACCTCCTTCTCTGCATCCAACTCTCCCTCTACAGGTGCTGTGCATCTCCATAGTCGTTTCATTGTAATTTTCTCCCCGCTGAAATCACATACATCTAAAAAGGGCCGATCACCCAAAGGACTCGCTCCTGCACCCCTCAGAAAGATACTAGTCTCGGTAGGCTGTACAATGAAGTATGTTCCATTCTCACCCATTCTCCTACTCAACGGTTCACCCGGTGCATTGTATCTATCTTGCCAGCACCGTTCCCATAACATCTTTATCTTATTCCCGTCCTTATCTAATATCCACCGTCGTTCCATTCGATCTTTCCACCGATATTCCTCCAATATTGCCATTCCACTTTGCATATAGTCCAAATCAGAGTATCTCCATTGTACACCGACCAGTTTATTCGCATCTTGTAACTTCACCTCTCCACCTCTACTTGCCGCATCCATCATCAGTTTACGTGTGTACACTGCATCTCGTTCGCCGTCATCACCAACGTCAACGGTATTATCTCCGCCATCCAAGGCTTTCACATACATTAACGTGTCTTCCAACGGATGCCATCGAAACGACCGCGGATGACGCGAACACGCATCGTAACTTAACGGTACTTCATCGTCCACGGGTAAAGAGACAACGGGAATGACTTGGTCCGAGTGTAAATCCCAAATTTCAATGACCTTGCCGAATTTTCCCAATGGGACCGAGTAACTAAACGTACTCAGTAAGGTCACTAACAAGAATCGTTTAGACGGAGATGCTTGCGCACTATGCAATATCGGTCTCGATGGGTTCTGCGGTATTAATTTCGAAGTGGTCGATGGCATGATTGTCCCCCCGGTACTTTGTGGAATTAACTTGACTACACATGAATCCTCGACGACATTGATGACAATCAATTCCACACTCAAATAATACCGTAACTTGGCCTCATCGTATTCGTTCTTGAGTAAATCTTGATACGTCCTCCCGGGAGCCTTTCGTGCATTACGTTCCACCACTTGAATGGCCGGACCGGTCGTTACCGGTTCCAGCGGTGGATCATTTGGATGATCAATGGGTACCGTTGAAATTAGTAAATCGTCACCGTTGAACTGATAGGCGCATCCCGATGCAAAGTTCATTCGTCGCTGTAAGGGTATCTGCTTTAATATCCATTCTCCCACATCATTATTTATTTGCAGTGTGCACTTGTACAACTCCAACCGCGCCTCATTTTTAACCTTGGCCGTACAAACGAACAGCTCCTTGTTAGGATGGAATCGTACGTAACGAATTCCCTCGCAATGATCCGGCAATGCAACGTTCCATTCTTGACTCGATGACAATTCGCGAATCTTTAATCCGGATGCCCAATCGACTACGGCGGAGGGAAGGAGTAATGTAGGATCGAAACGCAGTCCGGCCAACTTTTCGTGGGGGCGGGCAATGGCCTCGATGGAGGGCAGGGGGGGTTCGGTTAGGAGTATTAGGTGACGAAGGGAGGATGAGAGGAGGAGGGATGGGTCGCGTGGGGGTAGGAAGAGACGTTGGAGTAGTGGAGAGGGGAGTTGATAGGAGGACGTCATGGTTCAGGTTATAGAAAGAAGAAAGATCCAAGATCGCAAGATGGTTTAGTAGGCGTAGGAAGAGTTTAGAAGTTGATCAATCTTATAACAATATTTTTATGAAACGCTAACTATTTGCACCCTCTCTTTTTGGCGCCAAACCAACAACCTACCACCTACCACCAGAAACCAGAAACAAACACACCAAGACAATGGCATCATCCACTAATCTGAACACCGAAGTCCTTGCCGCACTAACACGTTTAGAAGACACTCTATCCCGACTGAACGATCGCGGCTCATCGCCACCTCAAGACCATATACAACAATCTGACACTACTGACAGCTCTACAAAAAAATCCATTGAAGAAATAACACAAGATGTGTCCAACATATCTCTATCATCCCCATCATTATTGGCCAATAATACTCCTCCATTGGAACATACACAAATCACTCACTACAAAACTCAACCGCCATCGCTAATAGAGGCCTACACTCTCCTCTCCACAGCATCGCAATACATCCACGCCACCTCCACAAAGTATACACTCGTTAGTAAAATAGATTACCAAACCCAGGGGGGTAATCTAGCCCTAGAATTACGCAAGGGCATCGAACTCTTATCCACCGCGACATTATCGATATATTCACCCGAATCGGGATGCGGACGCAGTGTCAAACGATACGTCAAACAATATTCACGGGGAGTACTCGCCTCTGTCATTTCGTTACTGCAAGCCTTTCACGACGGGGAGGCATTGATAGGCGGGAAAGAGAATCAAGTGGGACCGCAAAAGACGGGTGCCGTTTGGTCGGCATGTGATGCCTTACAGCAATTACCGAAGGGAAATCGTAATGCCATGAGAAGAGAATGTATGACTTGGGTACGTGATTGTATGGAGAGTATTACTGAATTTGAAGATATGATGAATAACGGCGAACGTGAAGAAGTGAATGATGATGGTGATTACGATGGTGATTACGAAGAGGAAATGTATACAGCAAAAGAAAAGACAATTGTGAAAGCTGCTATCAATGTTATGAAATGTTCCAAGAATGTTTTGGGATTGGTACTGAAAGCTTGTGATTGTGTTGGAGACTTGAGTGAAAGTGATTGCAAAGAACATACGCATAAACAAAGATTGGAAATGCTTCAATGGATAAGTCAACTGCATGAACTTGCACGAGAGATAGGAGAAAGTGTCACCAATTTCGGTGTATTACTATACCCTCCCTTGGATTTGGAGAGTGATGCAAAAACATCGGAGTTTACACTGGCTAAGCAACTGATTTGTCAGCTTGAACGTATAGAGCATTGTGTATCCTATATTTACGAGCCATGTACGCCAATATCGAATATGAGCATAAAGAGTTGCATGTCAGAAGAGGTTGTAGAAGCGGTGGAGAAGCTCAAGAATGGGGTGAAAGCTAGAACTGCGGAGGTTCAGAGTGCAATGTTGTTGTCATAGCATCCAATGACTTTTCCACAATAAATGATAAAAGTAATGATGGCGTGCGTGTCAATAGCAAGCTCATGATTCATTGCTTATTTATTTTTTTGCGAGAATAAAAGTAGGGGCGCCCACATATTGCCCACTCACACGCGAATCGAGAGATGCCCACACCACAAACGAACAAGAAACAGCAAACCTCACCTCGGCAAAATCCGCCAGCAAAATCTATCACCTAACATCACCTAACATCACCTATCACCAATCAATCAAAAGCATCTATCTCAATGTTGACAGTGTAAAATACACACAAAGTATAGTACACAATTACTTTTAACATCATTCAGACAGCAAATAGAAACAATGGCCGCCTCGGTCTCCACCAAAAAGAGCAGCAGCCGAGGTGCGTCCTCCTCCAAATCATCCATCGACAACAACATACGTCAACCGGTCCCCTCCTTCCATCGCTCCCATCTCTCCAAGAAACAAACACTACGAAAGCTCCAACGTCTCTCGGCACCACACGTCGATAGTTTCAACTACTTGTTAGATGCCGGATTGGCACGGGGCATACAGGACATTTCACCGTACGAGATCGACTTGATGGATACAAGTCTCTTAGAGAATCGCACGGTGGGTCACGAGGTGGGTAAGCCGAGCGATACGGTGGAATTCTGGTTGGAGAATGTCAAGGTCGGTATGCCTACCAAATCAATTACCGGGGGTAAGGGAGCCGCGAAGCTGTACCCCCGTGAATGTCGGGAATTGGGCGTCATGTATTCGGCTCCTCTAACGGCCGAGTTTTGTTTGCAGTTCGTGAAGAGAGATGGGTACGGGGTGTCCACGCCGTCGGGGAGTGTTTTGCGGTTTACTCGAAACTTTGGCATGTTGCCCATCATGTGCATGAGTAAGGCTTGTCATTTGTATGGATTGGGTGGAGCTGAGTTGATACGTGCCAAGGAGGAACAGAATGAGTTTGGGGGGTACTTTATTGTGAATGGCATTGAGAGATGTGTACGGTTGTTACAGGTGCCTAGGGCGAATCATGCTACTAGTATTCAAAGGAGTAACTATAAGAATAGGGGCAAGTTGTATACCGATTTGGGTGTGGCTGTTAGGTGTCAGAGGCATAATGGAGACATGAGTACCATTACTAGTAAGTGTTTGTATTGACATTCTTGTAATAAAGAAATTTCGTTGCATTTGTCTAGAAAACTCACCTATTTTCGTTCATTCTACTTCTTGTACAGATACATTGCATTACTTGACTACGGGTGGAGCTACATTGAAGTTTGTAGCCAGGAAACAAGAATTCTTGCTTCCACTAGTGTTGGTAATGAGAGCATTGAGTGGAGGAGAAAGTGTATCGGCTACAAGAGGTGACGATAGCAATAGGATGCAGCGTGGAATCACAGACGAGGAACTGTTTAACAGAATTGTTCAAGGAGATGAATCAAATACTTTTGTTCGAGCTCGCGCCGAGCTGTTACTGAGAGAGGCAAAGCAATTCAATAGAATGCAGTCACCAGAGGAATGTTTGTCTTTCATTGGCTCTCGTTTTCGCTTACTAAGTATGAAAGCAAATAGTACAACTGATGTGGATATTGGTCATTATATCATTAATAGGTGAGTTCAAAAACACATCACACATTCTTTGCAACAAGTCAGGAAACTTTTTCTCTGATATTTGCAGTACATTCTCCATCCTTTTGACACAGATATGTTCTTGTTCATCTTCCAAATTATGGAGACAAGCTTGAATATCTGCTCTTCATGCTCAGAAAACTGTATTCATTTGCTGCGGGGGATTGTGGAGTTGACAATGCAGATAGTTTACAGAATCAAGAGATATTATTACCCGGCCATCTCTTGTGCAGTTTTGTGAAGGAGAAATTTGATGAAACATTGGCAAACATCCGATTGGGATTGCTGAAAGAAATGCGCATGGATTATGTCAAGGTTAGTTTTTTAACAACTCTATGCTTCTAACTGCAACAAAAATTGATATGTAGATTTTCTAATTCATTCTTATAAATGATTGTCAGTTCATGAACAACATCCCTCAGACTAAGTTCTGGCAAAAATGTGTCGATCGCTATGGAATGCTTTCGTCCGGAGGTATAGGCAAGAAAGTGTCGCACTTCTTGTCTACTGGCAACATCATTAGTTCCACTGGTCTTGACTTGATGCAAGTTAGTGGGTATACTATTGTAGCAGAAAAATTGAACTTCTTGAGGTTTTGTGCTCACTTTAGGAGTGTCCACCGCGGTTCATTTGTAAGAAATTCGTGTTTCTGATTGTAGATTTATATCTCGACCTCACTTTGTCTGTTTGTACCTAGTTTATGGAGATGAAGACCACTGCAGTAAGAAAGTTACTGCCGGACCAATGGGGATTTTTGTGTCCGGTACATACGCCTGATGGAGGTAAGAAAACTGTCACTGTTCTTTCGGGCTGTTCATCTCTGTACTTATGCATCAATTGATTCTATTCAGGCCCTTGTGGCTTATTAAGCCATTTAGCTTTGAAGTGTCAGTGTATGGCGTATCCTGCGGCCACTACAGGGGGAGATCTCAAGGATATGAATGATATGCTAGTTTCATTAGGTGTCACACCAACGGGCAGTGGTGGTGAGAGTGGCGATGGGCGAAATATTTCAAGCAACACTCAGTTACCAGTTCTTTTTAATGGACGCGTAGTTGGCTCGGCAACGAATAAGCTCTGCAAGTCAATTGCTTCTGAGTTGAGGTTGTCAAAGGTGCAAGAGAAACCCGAAGTGCCCCCTACACTCGAAGTCGCATACATCCCTCCAGGTAACACCTTCTCCAGTGAAAAATATAACACTTTAATCACCTGTGCTCTAAATCTGTTACTCTAATGAACTGCAGGCATGAAAGGTGGACCATACCCTGGTCTGTATCTATTCACTATTGCGGCTAGAGTTGTAAGGCCAGTACTACAAAGAGCCACAGGTCGTATGGAGTATATTGGTCCTATGGTGAGTATTATACAACTTATAAAAATCATGAAATCATTGCTCTGCAATTCAACCAATTCACCGCGCTTTTTAGGAACAACCATTTATGGATATTGCGTGTCTCCCTGAAGATGTTCGTGAAGGCATAACGACGCATGAGGAGCTAGATCCAGCTAATATGCTAAGTCTTATCGCAAGCTTGACTCCATTTTCAGATTACAACCAGTCTCCACGTAATATGTATCAGGTACCTCTATAGCTTGACACTATTTCTGACATCTTCATGATCATTATCTCAACATCCATTTTGTGTTACCATTACTTGTAGTGTCAAATGGGCAAACAAACTATGGGTACTCCGTGCCATTCACTTCCATACCGAGCAGACAACAAGTTGTACAAGATCCAAACGCCACAGGCCCCTCTTGTTCAGACTGCAGTGCATGGGGAATACAAAATGGACGAATATCCCAATGGTACAAATGCTGTCGTAGCTGTATTGAGTTACACTGGGTTTGATATGGAAGGTTAGTATTTTTTGTTCTCCATGCCACGGCCAATATTTGTATTTATATTCTCAATGCCGCTTCTGCCGTTCTCGAACATAGATGCAATGATTCTCAACAAGTCCTCTTACGAGCGTGGCTTTGGTCATGCTTCTGTTTATAAAACTATCAAAGTAGACCTTGCAGATGAAATGCTTTCGGCAGTTGCCAAAGGAGCCGATAAAGACAAAATCACGCTACGGAACAAGATGAAACGTGTTAGAATCCCTCCCCAAAACGAAGGAGAAATGCCATCTTTCAAAGATGAACCTATGTACGAAAACATTGAAGAAGACGGCTTGCCGGGTGTTGGAACCTGGGTTGAAGAAGGAGATGCATTGTACTGTCTCGCAGATGATGGCCGGGGTAAGGGGTTTCCGGGGAAGCACAAAGAAAAGGAAAAGGCGTGTATTCAGACCATCCGACGTCTTAATACAGCAGGCTCTTCTTCATCAAGGAATGCAAAGGGGATAGAGGAAGCGCTAAGTGTCACCCTAAGATTCCCTCGTAATCCTGTCATTGGTGACAAATTCTCTAGTCGTCACGGGCAAAAGGGCGGTGAGATAGATTGGTTTCTATGTCTTTGATAATGATTTGAATGATCTCCGCTGCTCCTTGTTTTGTTTTTACAGTATCTTCATTTTCTAACTGCGTCTATTTCTCATATACCTATCTACACTGCATCATGAAACGACCATTCAGTACTTTCTATTTTGTGGCCTCAAACTGATATGCCATTCAGTGAAAGTGGAATATCTCCTGACGTGATCATCAATCCGCATGCCTTCCCAAGGTAAGTCCGATATGGACTGATGGATCAAATGCTTGTTTTTTGAGCCTCAACTTATTTCGCTCCATGTATCGTGTGGTTATGCGTATACCCCCATGCCTTACCAAGTCGTATGACAATTGGCATGTTGATTGAGAGTATGGCTGGGAAAAGCGGATCTTGTCACGGAATGTTTCAGGTAATATAATGATTCGGTCTACATATTGTGGTCTCACAAAGCCAATCTCACATTGAAGTGTTGTGTTATTTAGGATGCAACTCCGTTCACGTTCCACGAGTCTGGAGACAAGATTGCAGTTGATTACTTTGGGGAACAACTTCAAAAAGCAGGTTACAACTATTACGGAAGCGAACCTCTTTACAGCGGGGTATCGGGTTGTCTTATGCAAGCTGACCTTTACATCGGAGTCGTATATTATCAGCGACTTCGTCACATGGTATCGGATAAATATCAAGTTCGTGCCACAGGCACTGTAAATCCATTGACAAGACAGCCCATTAAAGGTAGGAAGAAGGGGGGTGGAATTCGGCTAGGAGAGATGGAACGCGATTCTCTTCTCAGTCATGGCACTGCTTTCTTGCTGCATGATAGACTCTTGAACTGCAGTGACAGGCACATAGCATTTGCCTGTCGTCGTTGTGGAGATTTGCTTTCGCCTGCTACTGAGAGGAGTACTCTTCTCTCTGCGGGGCAAAAGGCAACTGATGCCACAAAGCATCATTTGCGTGTATTCTGTCGAAACGCAAAATGTTGTAATGCAGTCGGTGAAGAGTCAAATGATGATTCAGTACAGCCGGTAATCCTTCCTTATGTTTATAGATATCTAGCAAATGAGCTTGCAGCTATGAATATCAAAATGAAGATGACAATATCTTAACTCTAAATCCTTGACTGGGTCATATTCAACTTGATGATATTATTTACAATAATGCTATAATTTTCACTTCCCATTACTCACTGAAATGAATAAATGAAAACCCTGCTGTCTCTGGCAAAAGGAATATTTGAGGAGAAAAATGGGAGTCTCCTGGATGGGGCGAGAGATGAGTGTTGTGTTAGTTTTTCAGGTTCTGATTTCTTGATCGTGAATTGTTCATGAGTACCAAATGACCTTTTAAATGACCCCCATAATGGCCTTTGATTAAATTTTTGTCACGAATATACCTCAACACGGCACCAATGACCAGGATTAGTACAGCCCCCTGCTACAGCCCCTCCTCCTGACGGATAAATAATAAGCACAGACAAGTACACACACACGATAAAACGTGTCACGATAGCTCAGTAAGAGGGGAAACAAGACGATGGGGGGGGGAATCATCGTACATCGATCCGTACCAAAACAAATCTATCAAACAACCAACGACAATAACGATATTATTGTAACAACAACATGCCGCCTTCAAATTCTATACGATCCTATGCCATGATGGGCTCTCTGCTCGTGTCTCACGTTGCCCTTGCCGCTAACAGCCACGTCCGTCGAGGAGCTATGGAAACAACATCCTTCCTTGACCCGGATAGTCTCGCGCAGCAGGAACAAGCCATTGTATCCTCGCTTCGCGATAGCAGCAAGCACCGCTCTCTCCAGACTGAGTGCCCAGGTGGAGCGCTTAGCGGTGCTTGCAACTGCATGGCTGATTTGTTTGGTTCAAGTCTTGATAAAGGGTGTACCGCTAATGATGTAGAATTTCTTGCTGTTACGGGCATCCAGGTGTTCGACGAGGGCGCTTATCAGGATGAAAATGGTATTTGGCAGGGTGCATGCCGTGGTAACGATGACTACGTGAATCTTTCCTTCAAAGCAAATATAGAAATTGGTGCAGACCGTTATGATGTAGGAATGTATATTAATACCGAAGGGGGTAGTGCATGTAAGTTCTCTTCTCTGGGTGTATCAGCTTTTTTGTAGATCTTCTATTTGGGCACTCATTTTTGATGTAAAAAACTATCGCTTCAAGTGACGGGTACATGCGCATTATCCTTGTTATCAGATACAGACTTTTCGGTCCCTGGTAGTGAAGAAACGGTCGCTGTAGTTGGTGGCACAGTGACTATTGGGGAGGTCGAAACATATCCAGATAAATGTCCTGGTTTTACTCATGACGTCTCAGGAGGCGCTACCTTGATAGATTTCCCGTTTTCTACTGTAAGTTGTTTGCCTATTGACCTCGTATCTCACTTGAGATATTTTGCCTGACATACACGCCTCCCCGTCTTTTTCATACCCTCTAGCTACGCCTCAAATGTGTTGATAGTGATGGGGATGCTCAGGGTCTTCTGGACTTTGACATTGCGATTGCGTGGGAGAGCAATGCGAATGCAAATACATACTGCAGTCCTGACAACGAATCAACGTGGCCCGTTCCTGGAACAAGTAGTAAATGTTGGAAGGCTACGACAAGGTTTAATGTGCCAGTTTATGTTCCTCCTTATACCACTGTAAGTTACATGGTCGAGGATTGATTGATATCTTCCTATACTCACACAATCCCATTTATGCGCTTTTAATCGTTCAGCCATCATCCAAACCTAGTATGATGCCGTCGGAATCGCCTAGTACAAGTCCATCAGTGTCCGCAATGCCCTCAGAAACGCCATCAGGCAGTCCATCTCTATCAACGAGCCCAAGCTCAATACCTTCCAGCAGCCCTTCCATTTCCACCGAGCCAAGTAGTGTACCTTCTTCCGCTCCATCATTATCATGTAAGTGGATATTTTACTTGAGACATTTTCTCATGAAGTATCATCTATATAACGTCTTTTTGTTCTCAATCTACAATAGCTGAACCATCTTCGACTCCAAGTGACAGCCCCTCAGTGTCAGCCGCACCGTCTGTTAGTTTGCACCCCTCCCGGTCAACCGAATTCCCCTCATCTTCGCCCTCAATTAGCGCGCAGCCATCTGAGATCCCAAGTAGCGTGCCTTCAACAGTTCCCTCGTTGTCGGGTAAGATGTCATTGGAATTCGATTTCCAACATAGATATGAGTAATATTCTCACACATGTTTTGTGCCTGTCATCTCTTTTCAATCTAGCTCAACCAAGTAGTATACCTTCTAACAGTCCGTCATTATCAGCAGCACCCTCTAAAAGTTCAAGCCCGACTTTGACTACTGATTATCCCTCGGTTTCACCAAGTATTAGTGCAGAACCTACCCCATCGCCTTCGAGCGCGCCAAGTATTAGTAAACAACCCTCATTCGCCCCAACAGCCATGCCTTCGTCATCGCCCTCTGAATCCCCGACGGTTAGTACTAAGATAGAGTATTATTTGTGCACATGTATGTCATAAGCTCATTTTACATCTACTGGATCTACCTCTTTTGTCAACAGGGTTCACTGTATTATCCAGATTGGATAAATGACTCTCAGGTTTGCTTAAACGACGGTGCAGATCCTGAATATATGCTTAAGGTTCAACGTGAAAATTACTTGTATAGAAGCAAGGAAGAATGTTGTGAAAGTGAGTTAGTAATGTATGATAAATCTCATTTACTGTGTACACTCTCATATATTTCTTTTTGATCTATCATCTAGATCATTTTTGGTGGAGGATTCAGGTAAGTCGTTGTCATTCATTCCCAATGGTTATACCGGAAAGATGCTCGCTAACATCGAAGTCTTAACTATTCAGCAATGTATGGGTAATGACGTTCCTATGTATTATTCTAATGGAGACTTTTGTGATCAAAAAGTAAGTTGTTGTCGTTAAATTCCAATGGTTATTGTAAATAAGCTTGCTAACACTGAATTCTTTATTTGTAAATCTTAGGTCAATTTTGAAGATTGGGAGAGCAAGTATACACCTGGGTCGTGGGATTCATCTGATCAATTTGATACGCTCAAGGAATGTTGTGTTGCCAAGTTTTGGTATGACGTTGAAGGCTGCATTGCAGCGAGCCCAAAAGAATTGACTTTCTCCTTCACAATCAACATAGACAATGTTGTTACTCCTATATATTGTCAAGATGCGGACATAATGGGAAATGCTCTCGAACAAGCGATCAACATCGGTCTGGGAAATGATAGTACATCCACGGTAACAGGGATTGGATGGTGAGACTTATTTGTGATGTTCACTCAACATCATTGAATTTACTTCGTATACATATCTCAAGCATCATCTCTACCTTCCTCAGTGCAACTCTATCGAGAAATGCCGACACGGGAAACACTGAGTGTGGGGGGTGCCTGACAGGATCATACAGCGGAGACTACGATGGTACCTATCCAGATTCATATTTTTCCTCTTCGGGTTCAACGAGCATCACTGTTGAAGTTAGCATAAAAGCGCCGACTGCACTGATTCATCATGCTTGGCATCCGTAAGTTAATATTTGTCTCAGTTATACTCACTTCTTGTTGACGACTACAAACTCAAGGATCCATAACTTTATTTCTTCAGCTGTATAACTCCATCATAGCTGATTTTACTGCTTTTGTTAGTTCGGGAGATTTGTCAAATGAAATTGTCTCCTATGCTGTGAATAGAATACCCCCGATACCAGAATTATGGAATGCTCTTACCGAGACCTCATTTTCAACAAGCGGAAGTTACACTGATCCATTCGACGACCCCAACGGTGTCGTTGCAGCTACCTCTGTAACAACATCTGGAACTTTATCTGTTGATGGGCTTCCTACTCTCACGACAAGTTCTGCACAACAAGAAGCGAGTACTTACTTCGAAACAGCAATCACAGAGGCTCTCGATGCACAGGGGGCACTCCCAGATGGAGCGAGCGTTACTATCACAGGCTTTAACAACGGGCAAGTAGAATATGAAGTCACATTCAGCTCCACCTCTGAAGCAGATGCGACTGCACTAGTCTCAAACATCAACACATCCCTCAGCCAATCTACTACTCTTTCGTCCATTACATCCACTGTTCAAACCGAGTCATCTGGGGGCACACTATCTATGACAAGTCTATCTGTAAACGCCAATACTGAGGGGGCCTCGACTCAAACTGAGGCTATCGTGGCCACCAGCACTGGGCAATTGACTACAACTCTTGATACAACCGGCCTCTCCACGACAGAAACTGACGAAGTCAAGACCTACTTTCAAGAGGCTATAATGGAATCAATTGGTAGTTCTCTCCCAGAAGGCTCATTTGTTACCGTTACGGATATTGATAGTTCAGGTGTTGTGAGCTATGAAATCACTATATATGCCGATCCTAGCGCTGACCTGGGCAGCATGGTATCTTCATTTGACGATACCTTATCACAAAGTCTCACCGCCATTCAAGACAAGGTCATTGATGATTCAACAGGAGTTGTACAAGCCACCTCTTTGACGACATCTGGAGAACTCTCTGTATCAGGTTTATCGATAAATACACCTGCGCGGAATTAACTGAGGCCACTAACTACTTCCAAACTGCAATAACTGACACTCTGACAGATCAAGGAGTTCTGCCTGATGGAGCAGTTGTCACCGTCACGGGTTTTTCAAGTGGTACAGTCGAGTATGAAATTCTCATCAGTGCTGAATCTAGCACAGATGCATCCCAAGCTGTCTCCCAGATAAACACATCACTTGGTAAAACTGCTACTCTTTCGTCGATAACAACTGCTGTTCAAACGGAGTCATCTGGAGGCAATCTATCTGTGACAAGTCTATCGGTAAACTCCAACAGTCTTGGGACATCAACCGAAGCAACTGTGTCAAAAGTCACAAGCACGGGGCAGTTAACTACAAGTGTTAGCACATCAGGATTGACCTCAACACAGATTACTGAGATTGCCACTTTCTTTGAGGCCTCCATAACTAGTGAGCTTGCTTCACAAGGAGTTTTACCTGAATCGTCATATGTCACGGTAACTGGTATTGACAGCTCAGGTGTTGTAAGCTACGTTGTCACCATGTATAACGACCCAGATGCAGACCCTGGCGCCATTGTTTCATCAATCAATTCGGAGTTGACACAGTCATTGACCTCAATACAATCAGCGGTCCAAACTTCTTCATCATCAGGTTCAGCATCTGTTGCAGCTGCTCTGTCAACAATGACCATATCATTATTTTCCTCGGGTGATACTACAGGTATAGCCAACACTGGCAGCGTCGCAACAGCACTGTCAACAATGACAGTATCTAGCTTCACTGCTGGCACAACATCAGGTAAGTTCACGCCTCATTCATATTAGTGCATCTCTTATCATCACATCTACCATATACACCATTACTCATCGATGCGTATTCTACACCAAATCTTTAGGCGTTCCTGATAATTTGTGGTATCCAGACTTTGGGGATCAGGCAAATGGTTGTGTGAACAATGGGTTCGAGCCAGGATACATGAAGGAAGATGATAATGAGAAATACTATTTGTTCTCTAGCAAAAGTGAATGCTGTGATCAGTGGTTCTATTATGACCCGTATTGCGCGACTTCTTCTTCTACCAAGGAAAAATTCTATCCCGACCAATCTACAGGGTTGTGTAACAAAAAGAAGGAGAAGGAGTTTGAATCATGGGAGAGAGACCGATACGATACTCTGGAAGAGTGTTGTTTTAGAGATAGATTTTCTTTTTATTTTACTATATTTGAGTTGATATTACTGAATCAAGATTTTTTAAAATCTTAGTTGTATTAGAAAAACAGACCGATTGTTCAGGA
>JALLPH010000216.1:0-25105 GCA_036939855.1 Cyclotella choctawhatcheeana
GTGCGCGATGATGGCCGATTACCTGATGCCGACCTGTTTTTCCGTTGAGAGCTGATCAGAGTTGCCGCCACGGTACATAATACATGATCCCGATTATGGCGGGAAATCCCGTTAGCTCGCTCACTAAAACATCATGTCAAAGAAAAAGTCAATCTCTAAAAAGGAACATGACGCGGATCTTGGCCACAGTCGGTACAACATCATTTGATCCACTTGTCGAATCAGTATGTTCAATATCATTCCTCAATGCAACGTTGCGGCAATGCATGACTCGGAGGCTATCTTCTGATCAACCAGTCTCGTCCATGCAGTCTAATCTTGATGCAGAAGATCTTTGGCCAACGCTCGAAGTTCTTCACTACTCAGATTCATACCAGTCTACTCCATCACGTTCGGAATCATCGCAACAATTATCTTTGACTGATAAAGTTGCAAATGCTACGTCAGATGATTTTGTTGAGATAGTAATTCAGTATGGAAGAGGGAAAAGTCCGCTACAGTTTTTACCGTCTGGAATCACCAAAGAATTACAGAGCACTGATGAAGGATCAGTCTCAGTTAGATTTACATCCGATTCTGGTGCAATTAAAGATCTAACACTGAATATCATATGGTATAGATTCAAACCATCTCTCAGTGTTGATATGAAAAGAGCCAATTTAATATTATGCCATGCTGGTGCCGGGACACTGCTGGAAGCTATGTCTTTGTCAAAGCAAGATGCACCGGCAGAATCCACACAAAGAAGTGTTACTCCTCATAGAGTTATTAACGCTGTAATTAACTCTAAACTTATGGACAATCACCAGACTGAATTGGCAGAGGAATTAGAGAAAAGGAGACATATACTGGTAACTAAGGAGGTAGAGGAGTGGACTACACCGAACGGAGCTCAGAGCTTCTGGAAGGGAGTCAACGAATTTGCTCCTAAGCCATTCATAGGCGGATGTGGCGTGTCTCGGGAAGATTCAACATCATGTGACCGTGTCGTGAGTAATTTCCAAACAATAGTCGATAGGGTAATGGGGATATCGAATAAGTTATGAGTGCAGATGCCGAATCTCACCTGTATAATATTAAGTTTACAAATTGATACATCACAGTACAAATTAAGCTGACCACAGCTCACTCTCGGCAAATTGCCTCTCTTCCTTCTTTTCTTCTTTATTCTCCATGAATTCGTCGTCTTCTTGTTCTGTGGGAGAAGAAGACGGAACAATAGTCCAGCAAGGCCCGCATTTCAATCCACTGTCTTGATCCTTAATCCATATAGTGATTATTGCTGCTAAGAAGCTGCATATTGTCCCAGCAACAAAACACGACGCTAATCCAATCCTTGAGTCCATTCCCGCATTATACCCTTCGGCATAGAAAAAGTCTCCTCCCGCGTACGTGTACAAGAAGCCACTGCCAAGGGTACCCACTAACCTTCCACATGCATTGGCCATATAATAAAGTCCCACGCTCACAGCAACTTTGTCAGATGCTGCATACTTAACTACCAAGAACGAGTGAATAGATGAGTTGATGGCAAAAATGATAGCGAACGTGACTATGATTGAAATGAGCCATCCCATCATACCCTCTATTTGATATGTCATAAAGACTTCACTTGCATAGAATACAATTGCTCCAATCATGGTGGGGTAGCAGTTGATCATACCCCAAAATACTTCAGTTAACTTGTTCGGAGGAGTTTGTTGCAAAGGTCCAGTGACAAGTTGTGGTGTCCAACTCTGAACTTGACCATACAGGATAATGTAACCCCCTAGGAAGGCACCAACTACCGCACGCTGTACACCGGGGCCTCCACATCCACCTCCTACATTGATGTTAGTACAGTAGTCCACCTCGGGATCACAATATGCGCCACTGGTACAGGAATCCAAGTCTTCTGGAGAACATGTGAACTCAGGCCCAAGGGCATTGCAATTTGGACTTCGAAGATAGAAGGGTAGCTGTAGATGGATGACAACATAAGCAATTTTGAGCAACAACAATACTTTAATCAGAATAAAATCACAGCAATACTCACCGGTACTTCAAACCAAAAATCCCTCGATGCAAACAAAAACATGCGAGCAAAGCTCAACACATTCAAGTTCCAATTGTCTGTCACAAAGATCTCCCTCCAGGTAGCATTTTTTGTCTTTGCAGTTCCCAAATCTTTACTGAGTCCAAAGATAGCAAACGGCAACGCAATCAAAACAAGTGCAATCATCGACCACAGTGCCGCCTCATAACTCACTTCCAACAAGGCCGAACCCAAGAAGTATCCAACTCCTTTCAAAGAATTCTTCCATCCAGTTAGTAGACTAACTATATGAAACAACTTTGTATCCTTCCCCTCGGGAGTAACCAACTTGGTAACAGTCTTACCACCTAACTTGGTCAAATCTTTTGCAACTCCAGCAAACATTTGAGCCACAGTCACATAAATTATGGCCTGATGCTTCGTCCAGTCATCTTGCCACCCGAACAACAGCCCGTAACTCAGGATCTGTAGTGACAATCCGAGGACCGTGCAGAATCGTATCCCCCACTTGGCCCCCATCACACCCGCTGCCAGATTGGTAAAAACCCCGGCTAATTCATAAAGAGTAAACATGACTGCTACCTCTAACGCTGAGAAGGATTTATTGTATGCATGGAGAAGTACAATCATACGGATGGCTCCATCAGTGATAGTGAAGAGAAGGTAGGTGATGGAGATGATAACAAAGGGACGAAGTTTGGGATCGGCAAGACCCCAGCATGCTGCGGTTGTTGTGGTTTGTTGGCTGGTGGTAGAGGCGGCGAGATCACTCTCCGTTTGAGTGCTTGATGCAGGGACGGCTTCATCTTTCTTTTCTTCGCTCATCATTATTGATTTTCTACTCAGAGATTCAGATTACTCCCAAAATGCAATGGTGTTTGTTCTCTTGGAGTCGCTTCTCTTTGGATAGTTCAAGATAGTAGTTGTGTCCGCTCTTTACAACAAATCTGTTTGAGACCAACCGTTTGGTTGGATCTCTTTTTCATGATTGGATTGAAGATCAGAGAATAATAAAAACTCGAGTAAAAAATGGTAGATAGAGAAGATTCGGCTCTTCTATCGTCTATCTCTCCTAGATTCGTGTTGTGAAAAGGCGGGAAAGTAAAAGATACCCTACCTTTGGATTTTGAATTTGAAGGTATCTGCATCCAACTCTCAAACCGTCAGGTGGCTGACGTACAACACGTGGTGTTTGACACAGAGAGGAGAGTTGCGGACGCAAGAGACGCAATAGCATGAAAGACGTTTTCAACCAACCTTCCACCACCTCTTGCTTTTGCATGCTGACTGGTTGCGAATGAACTCGTCAACGCAGAAATGCAATCATCATAACTATCACGGCATAATTATAAATTAACAAATCCGAACAAGCAGCATGTGCATGCCACCCACAAACAAGAAGTCTTCCAGAGCTCCCAATCTAGTCTCCTCCTCCGTCTCTGATGCATCTTCCTCGTCGTCTTCCATTCTATCCAACAACGCCTATGATTCCTCCACCCGTCCAACCAACGAAGAAACCAAGCACATCAAGGCAGTCACATCCACCCATTCTGACCATGTTCGCAACACCAAGTACGATCTACTGTGGTTCCTCGGTCCTGCATTGATATGTCATCTATTGAAAACGCCAATTATGCCCATTTACATCATTGGCATTGCACGTATCATCTCCACCCGTCTCACACTGTCACTTCATTACCTATTCGTGGACAAGGACAACTATCTCAATAAAATACCTGCCAAGCAACTTGAACGCGAGGGAGACGATTACCTAGTTGGCACTATGCTACACATGTATGCACAGATCCCACTCCAATTCCTCTTCCCGGCCATGTTCTTCTCCCCGACATCGGTAATTTCCAACAGCGCCATTCGCTGCCTATGGTCTCACATTCTACTAGTCGAACCATTGTATTACGCAGCACACAGGTGGCTTCATATTCCCGAGAACATGAAGAAGATGCATGGGTTTCATCACTTGAGTATCAGCACCCTGCCAACCACGAGCCTGGTTCAGAATTTTGACGAACACTTTGTGTACATTGCTGTGTTCGGTCCGGCATTCTTTGCACCATTTCTACTGTATGGCGAAATGCACTGGAGTATCATTGGTGCCTACCTGGTTCTATTTGACTTGGTTAATGCTTACGGACATATGAATATCAAGTATCGTCATCCGATCTTTACTTCCAAGTGGAGTCCGTTCCAGTATTTGTTCTACACCCCCGAATTTCATTTGGGACACCATGCCTACTTTCGTGCCAATTATGCCTTGTTCATGCCACTGTGGGATCATATGTTTGGTACTTGGAGATCTTACAAGAAAACTGATACGGATCGTTTGTTGCCAGCAAAGCAACAGGACTTTGTTTTCATTGGACATAATGCTGGACTGGCTCACTTCATGACTTGTCCTGAGTGGAATGTGTATTCAGCCTATGGGCCATTCAGAACATTCAAATATCTTCCCTATCAAGTAGAGTTTATGTTCTGTGCTATGGTCGCTTGCGTCATTCGTCTGTTCATGTCAGCCTACACATGCTCACGATACATGATTAACGAAAAGCTGATTGGACGTGTGATTTGCATTTGCCGCACACCTATTGACTACATTGATCCTAAGCGCTATGCTACTGTCAACAAAGATATTGTGAAGCTCATTGCATCTCAATACAAGGCTCATGGGACGAAATGCTTTGGGCTTGGAAACTTGAACAAAATGAAGCAGTTGAATGATGGAGGACAGCTTATTTCAGATATGGTCAAGGCTGATCCTTACCTCAAGGATAAGGGCGTTAGAGTTTGGACGGGCGATACCATGACTGCGGCAAGTGTATACCATCAGCTTTTGGATATGCCCGGATTTGACAATCTTGAATCTATCTTCTTCATTGGAGCCAACGGCAAGATTGGGAATGCTGTATGCAAGCAACTGTTGGAAACCAAGCCCAACCTCAAGATTCGAATCTACTCTCTCTCACACACTTTGGACCACCCCAATGTGTCTTATACGTCTGACCTAGCGGAACTACTAAATCACAAGATCGTTTTGGTAGGAAAGCAGCTTGCACCTCGTAAGTTCAACAAGGCACTAGCACCAAGCCGGGGAGCCAGCTCGAAGAAGGGAGAATTAACACCATACAAATGCCGTTGGATCCTAGACTACACTGTTCCATATGTCCCCATTGACCTCACTGGAATTCCTAACATTGAACACCGTCAGATTGCAGTATTGGAAACATCACCCGAATCCTCTAATTTCCTCAAAGGTCATTTTGATATCGGGTTTGGGTTGGAGCAGCATCAGATTTACCCGTGTCATGCAGGATGCATTATCAATACTGTGTATGGGAGAGAAACCGACGAGGTCGGTGAAATTTGCGTGAAGGATATGATGACTATGTGGCAGAGAGGATTGGAACTTGGTCTTAAAAATAGGCCTCTCAAGATATAGATTGGACATAGCGCTTATTTGGGTTTTGACCTGGGGTATGGATACTACTACCTCAGCTGGGGTGTACATTAAATGAATACTTGCTAAAATGAAGAATTTATGTTTCAGTACATGTAATAATATTTCTTAAATCATGTTTTTAGTCTTTTGCGCGGTGTTCCTGGTAATCTCTTAAACCTTTTAATTCTAACCTCCAACTCACGAGGACTGAGGACATAACACACGAGGAGCACAACTGGAGAGCAAGTGCTTAGATAGTTAAGATTTCAGATTTCATTCTTTATTTTACAGTCAGGTGAGCATAGCTTTACATTGAGTACCGACTTCTTAGCAAAATGTAAATTCAAGGTTCTGAATACTTTGAGGTCAAGGAGGAGAGGGTGAATGTCGCCGTTTACGAACACGGTTGCTATGGTCATTTCTTTCGGAGGATGTATCTGTCGTTGTGCCCGTTCCTGTTGAATCAGTTATCGGTTGTGTGCTGGTGTTACTATTATAGCAGTGCAGGGTTTGTTGGATATTACTTTGGGAAGACTGCAAGTTTGGATTCTGAAAATATGCTGGTTGACGAGGTGCTTGAGGATTTTGTGCAAGGAATTGAATAAGATTGTGTCCCATGATGGCTTGCGCTTGGATTTGATTATTTCCTGGTTGAGGAAGAGGTGGCAGATTCTGACTCGGAAAGCTTGCCATTGTTATGTTCGGATTAATTTGATTCTGCGGAAGGCCTGGGGGGTTTGGTATTGGGATTGTACCTTGCAATGACGGCGTCATGGCTGGATTTCGTTGATAAGAGGAAACACTTGAATGAAGCTGAGATATGGCACTGCTCTGGGCTGCAGGTTGTTTTCTATCATCCGGCATAATAGATGCCGCTATTAAGTTAAAGAAAGGTTGGATCAATATTTCGCATGCAACAAAAATAATCTCAATGATTTAACTCACTTCCAACCTTTACGACTGGTTCGGTATCTTGAAGCGTGCTATTGTCTGATTTTGCTTTGCTTCTAGGTCTGGGTATAGCTTTCAGATCCTTGTACGAGTGAGTGTCTCTATGAAAATTCTAAGGAGATGGCGAATGAGAATTGCGACAAGAGTTACTGACTTGACATAGAAGCTACAATAAGGACTTACCTCGTTTTTAAAGACGTAATGACCAGACTTTTGCTGCGTTTTGGAGGCCGTCTTTCGAAGAAAACCCCACCTATAAGTCGTATCCATCAATCATGCATTAGATTTGTACGATTAAAGATTAACAGGGTAATGATGGTCGTACCGATACAGCTTCCTAACAAAAGACTGAAACATCGAGGAAGATGTAAAATACTGAGGCAGTATTATCTCGAGTGCATTCTGGTCGTTGACTACAGTGTGGTGTTAGAAGATAACAAATGAGAGTCTCGTATTCCTTTACCACTTACCTTCAAACCCATCTCCGGCAGCTAGCCATCTTATTGCCTGTGGGTTTGATACTGATTCGACATCCAGCATTCGCTTAAGAGTGTAAGGAAAAGACTCAGTGTTTTCATTAAGTAGTGCTCCGTCGAATAATGCACCTAATTTACTTTCTTCTTGATGGTTGTCCCGTTTTGGTAATGCGTTGTGATCACAATTACCTTTAGATTCCGTTCCAGCCGCAGCACATGGAGCGTTGCCGAGCTCTTGTCTTGGGGGTGAATCATCATTGCTCGCATCATTGTTAGACGAACTCTTCAGTTCATCACTGGCTGATGAACTTGTATTCGGTTCACTACTTGACGATGAACTGAAATCATCAGTGTCAAAGTGTTGTTCTTCAATGTTAGCCAAGACTTCCTTATTCAAATCTTTTGACATGATCTTGAGCTAACTGTAAACGATGCGGCTCCTGATGTTCACATGGAGATATGCAACTGATTGACTTTTAGAACAAGGTTGGTAGGAAGCTCTGAATGACTCCTTGGTGGCTGATGGCAGTCAACATTTATCTGATCGCGTTGATCCATCCTTCAAAAGCTTGTTTACATTGAGCATCCTTCCAAAATGTGAGATCTCTGATCTCCGATGAGAATATGACATGTCACAAATGATGTGTACTGTGTCAGAGAGTACAAAATACCAACAAAAGATAGCTCTGTGTTAGAAAGCATCTTAGTTGCGTCGTGCCAGATGATATCATGACCAATCTTGAGACTCTTCAATAACTGACAAATGGGATGTCAGGGAGTATGAAGACCTCAATACATCATAATATATAATATTCTTGATCCTTCATGATTTTTTTAACGTGTACACGACACACGACAAGGCTCTCAAGATAAAGTTGTGGTCACCTGTGTGCATGCTGGACGGTACGAAGACCTCTCCTTGAATAGTAAGGTTTCTATTACCTCTTTTCGTCTTCAAGCACCATTTTGTGCTGGATAGTATGAAGACCGTGCTGGACAGTATGGAGACGAGACCCACATCCAGAGTCGGGATGATTGCATACCATACCTCATAAGCGAGCAATGTAGTAGATGATGATAGATGATGATATTATGAAGGCAACAGAGAACAGAGAGACTCTTTCTTTAGTGCCGAAGATTGAATTTCTAGATCTTTGGAGACTTCCATACTTTCACTTCTTCTGGAAGCAAATTTGTAAATAAATCGTAAGTTATTTATGTGACATCTGCCATACAGTTCTAGTTTAGATGCCATACAATTGAGTTCTTATGTCATGTCTAGAGATTGGTCTAGATATATTTTTCATGTTTATATGATGAACCAACGTTGATACAATAATATACCGAGTCTCACAACAACGCACCTCTATCTTGGTTCTTTGCCATAGTTCAACAGTTCTTTTCTAAGCCCTCCATCCATCTTTTCAATTGCATATCGCAACCCCTCTCTTGAAAAGTGATGATAGTTCTCTTTAATGAAATCAATCACTACATCCTCATCGGCAACGGATAATTCACGCAACAACCAGCCTGCACCGAGCTGAGGAAATCGATTTGAATTGGTAATGACACGTGATACAATCTCGAGAATTAAATCGTTGTACTCTCCATGGCGTGCAAAACTCAATAGGGATACGCAACTAGCTCTTTGCTTCCAGTCATTTGAACTAGTACACCATTGCTTGACGTGAGGAATGTATTCAGGCTTTGAGGTGATTAAATGACGTACCACCTGTGATGATAGACCGTCACATGTGGCCCAATCATTGACGTAGCTTTCTACGAACCTCCCCATGGTTTGTATCACGTGAGGTTCTTCTTGAATTATCTTTCTATTGTAAGGAACACCGAGTAGATAAACGCCAAGCATCTTCTTCTCTCCATATTGATCTTGAAGCAATGTTTCAGCTGTCTCTAATAAACTGCAGACCGTCCACTCCTTACGGTATTTCTCCTGCACCTGTTTGATCAATTGTCTTAATTCTGCACTCTTGATCCCGTAGAAGGGGTGTACATGTTTGAAATAGTTGCCCATATCAGAGGCGCGTTGGGGATTTCGCAGTCGTATACATTCTTTGTTGAGGTATCGAATGACTACCCTGGATGGATGTGTAATCATGCTGCTTCTGCAAGATTTTGAATGTAACGAGACTAGTAAGAAAGAAAGTGGTATAATAAGTGATTTCAGACGAGCTGGCACCATCACTCGGATTAGCATGCTCGTTCACTCTTACCCTGCGGTTGAGCTGGATTTCTGATTACTGATTTCAGATCTCGCATCCAATCGCATCTTGCTGTACCATATGTTGTGTGAAACCTTGTGAAACGAGGTGAAACGGCTTCCCGCCTCTTCCCGCTCCTTGAAACCACAACCACAACCCACAACCAGCACCGCAGACCGCAGACCGCAGAACCACACATAGAGAAAAAGCAGAATTGAAATTCGGCGTTGGCTAATCTCACTCTCTGTGATTACCAACTACTATTCCCATCATCCTGTTTCATCGCATGCACTCACATCATCTTTGCAGCAGTTTGTCTGTATGATATCTTCTCCCGAGACTTTTGAGAGTTTAATTTGGTACTAAATAATCTTGATCCATCCTCAAGCCATGTTCACAAGACGATCTAGCCAATCAATTAACGCAACATCAATTGCATCCTTGCTGCGTCGATCCGGCAAACATAACCATTCATCATTCATTACATCATTTTCAGATACACGTTCATTGTCATCTACTAGCATGCGTTGTCCTTTGATGCCATCTCTGTCGGCATTCATGTTGCATCAAGGCAGCGGCGGCATTCAACATCGACTTGGCCATCCATCTATCGCAAATTATCATCAGCTACCGGATCCCATCACGACCAACACTATGACACGCAGATTCAGCAGTTTAAAAGCCTATAAGCTCGATGTACTCGATTCCTCCGTCAGCGTAGGACGACCGACACGGAATGGCAAATCAGCCAATCGTAACCGGCGAAAACTCAAGAAGAAACGCTCTCAAAGTCAGCAACAAACGTTCACACTTCCAACTACCGGACCCACAGGACGTCCCATCATGACCGAATCATTGTTGCAAAATGATACAGCGCTATCCTCACTTCCGTACGATGCAAAGAGCAATAATCCAAAGAACATGTTGAATAGCATTACCAAACTTAAGTTACAATACACGCAGCATGTGGGGTTTGATACGGCCGGACCGCCTGGTAATCAATCCTTCTTGGCTACCACACATACAACCTTTGAACATGACAACAAATCAGTGGAATTGGTATGCACCGGTATGGGACGGACGAAGAAATTGGCAGAGTATTAAGCCGCCATGGATTTGATAAGGCATTACAAGAAATGGGCATTGATGCCAAGAATCCACCGAATATTAGAGCTGTACGTAAGCAGAGGTACGAGGAACAATTCCAGGGGATGGTTGCAAGGGCGCAAATGTTATTAGAGTGTTTGGGTTCCTCGCGGCCTAAATTTGTTGTGGAGGAGGCTAGGGGAGGAGGTTGGCAGGCTACAGTCAGTTTGTGGTTGCGTGGAGAGTTATTCACTGCCGTTGGGCCAGTGGAAACGAACAAGGCCAAGTCTGAAGGAGCGGCATTGATCGAAATTATGAATAGGGATGGAGAATTGGTTGATAGTGTAAATGCCAGTGAGGGTAGAGATGTCATTCAACACTATCTGGATGTGATTGATGCATCTCCAGGGAAGCACATAGCAGCATTGCGTGTTGAACCATTGCCTAATGAGGTGGCTTGGCAAATGCTGGATGTAATTGGTCCAGATAATGGTAGACACGAGGAGAGAATGAGAGCGCATGAAAGAATTAAGGCTGAGTACGAACAGAGATTTGGTGTCAGTGGTCGCAGACATTTTCGATCAAGAAAACAAAATAAGTCCACGTTGGACTATGATCGCATTAATGAGGCGTTAAAGAACGAGGAAGAACAGAAGCTACAACTCGCGCTAGATCATCCGGATGGAAAGCATGCCAAGATGAAGGAATTGAGGGATGCATTACCCATTACTGCTATACGTCAAGAATTGCTGAATGCACTCAAAACAGACCAGGTGGTGGTGGTATCTGGTGGCACTGGGTCAGGAAAATCCACTCAATGTCCACAGTACATTCTCGAAGATGCTCTCGTTTCGTCCAAAGGTGCCCACACTGAAATTATTGTAACGCAGCCTCGAAAGATTGCTGCCATCTCGGTTGCTGAACGAGTGGCCGACGAACGCAATGAAAAGCCTGGAAACTCTGTTGGTTACAGTGTCCGTTTTCATCATAAGGCTGCTAGAGAAGCAGGAGGTACCGTCGAATTCGTTACCACGGGAGTTCTACTCAATAGAATCATGAATGATCCGATGCTAGAGGGGGTGTCACATGTAGTCATCGATGAGGTCCATGAACGTGACATCAATACTGATTTCTTGTTGATTCTATTGAGAGACTTGTTGAAGCAACGTCCAGATTTACGAGTGGTGTTGATGTCTGTGAGAAGTATTTTTATGTTCATAAGTTGATTTCTATTGTCATATTCATATTCACTGACTCTCTATTGTTCACAACTTAGGCAACTTTGAATGCAGACTCGTTTTCCAACTATTTCAACAATATTAACGATAGTGGGGAATGCCTACACCTTTCTGTTCCTACAGCACCAAGGCATCCCGTTGAAGTGTTTTACTTAGAGGACATAATGTCAATGGATCAAGACGTGCAGGAACTAGCACAATCGCTGTTAAAATACCATGATGAGAAACTTCGATCTGATTTAGACGAAGCTGAACAGGAAGTAGCTGCAGCATTGCAGCTGGAGGCCAGATCCCACGACGAGGACGAAGGATTGCTGTTAGATTCAGATACTGACTCGGATAGCGAAGATGATTACTTGTCGCCCACATCACCAGAATCACGCGTCAAAACCCTAAGGCGTGCTGTTTCCTTCCTGTCCGATGAAGACAATGCAATATCATCGGGACCCAATGAACGCGTAGCAGGCGACTCTGTAGTGAAACTTGTGTCAAAGTTGGCCTTGCATCTGAGCATAAATGAGATAAATTCGGGGAGAAAAGGCAGTGAGTGGAAACTATTTCTACACAGATATCAATCCAACACCTCTACTACTTTCTCACCACTTACTTTTGTTTGCTAGGTATCTTGTGTTTTCTACCTGGCTGGGATGAGATCAAGGCAGCGACGACTGCATTGGAAGAAGAAGCTGACACCGAAATACGAAGCAAAATAAACATCCTACCTTTGCACTCTACAATACCTCAAGAGGATCAGCAAAAAGTGTTTGTTCCAGCAGACGACGGAACAGTAAAAGTTATTTTAGCCACCAACATTGCCGAGAGTAGTGTCACAATAGATGATGTATTATCAGTCGTTGACGGAGGATTAGTTAGAGAGCTATGTTATGATGCTGAAAGCGCAATGAGCACTATGCAAACTAACCCTACATCTCGTGCATCGGCTACTCAAAGATTGGGCCGTGCTGGAAGAGTGGCACCAGGTAAGAATATCTTGAGAAAGAATGCTTAACTACAATGTATGCTTGCTGATTTTTTCATCGTCGCAGGTAAATGTTATAGATTATACTCCCGAGGTTCATTTGAAGCCATGCCAGAGCGCCCAACTCCCGAGATTCAGCGAACAGCGCTAGAAAGTACGTGTCTGCAGACGTCCACTATTGCAAAGGAGGGCATAGAGAATTTTCTTGGCCATGCAATGGACCCCCCACAGTCTGAATCGGTCTCTATCGCAGTTGATAGATTAGTAAAATTAGGGGCACTCCGCATTGATGAAAGAAGTGAGCGCAGTGAGCTCCTAACGCCTCTCGGACGGATACTTTCACGCTTGCCTTTGGACCCGGCTTGTGGTAGAATGTTGATCATGGGCGTCGTCATGCGGTGTCTTGATCCTTGTGTCACCGCCGCAGCATGTTTTTCAAGTAGAAACGTCTTCTACAATCCACCGGGTTGTAGGGATGAGGCACAAGAAATCAGGAAGTCCTTCTCTGCATCATCTGATACTACAGCTCAAATACTTGCATACAAGCAGTTCTGGGAGAAAGCTGACCAATTTGGTTTCCAAACAGCTTGCGATTGGGCCAAGAAAAACTACATTAGCATAGCAGCAATGATATCAATCAAAGCTGTTCGTTCACAGCTGTTGAATGAACTGAGGAATATTGGTCTTCTTGACCATTCGGATCTAGAGAAAACTGGATACAAACAATTCGAACTTCGTGCTGACTCTAACGTCAATAGGTATGCAGACAATGGGCTGCTTTACAATGCAGTGTTGGCAACTAGTATTCCAGGCAATATTTCTTCGCGACGACAACTTGGATCTTTTGGGACATTGAGAACAAGGACTGAAAATCACTCAGGAATACATCCAAGTAGTGTGAGCTTTCACAGGACACCTCCCAGAGGCATAACACTCAGTAATTGGTACTTGTATCGTGAAATGGTCCTTTCATCACAGGTCTTCCTGCGAGATTGCACTGCAATGCAACCCGAACAATTGGTGCTTTTTGCAGGTTATACCTTGGACACTTTAAAAGGTAGTTCTCACCCAGTACATATCATTGATGATTGGATTGTAGCAGAGAGTTCATGTGATGAAACTATGAGATGTTTGCAAACTGCAAGGAAAGATATCAACGCAGCTCTTGAGTACAAGGTTATGCACCCCAAACATCCCCTGCCATTAGAATCACAGGAGGCAATCGATATTATCTGCGACATGTTTGATGTACTGAATTATGGCTCAAATTAAATGCAGCAGAATGTCTTCAGTTGCTACGATAATTGTTTGGTGTACTGAACTATAATGCTATTTCTTTAATCATTTGGACTAGCTTATATTGTGTATTTTTATTACTTAATCTAGAAAGCTTCCCTACTGGCGAAGGAGACTAAACTTCTAGGAATATACAACACATTTAGTGCTTTCTGGAAAACACCCTTTTCTTGTGCAATTACCTCATTAACAACAGGCTTTGGGACATAGTGCTCCTCTCTTAAAGATTGTGCAAAGAGCTCCAATGCATTTATAGCATGTATCTCTTCTGTATGTTTACTTCGCTGCCAAAATTTCAGTCTACTGAAAAGTCCATTTGCACTATCTTCATCTTTATTGTTATCTCCTTTCTTATTATCACCTTTGCCATCTGTTGTAATATCACAAATGGTATTATTATCAACTTGGATTTGAAAATCATCGGGTATTGAAGCCATTAACTCTCTTTCTCTCCTTAATAATGGATCATCTCGCATCAAACTCAGCACTTGCAAAGGGTTAAGAAGGGGTTTTGATTTGGAAGGACTGGGGGCTGACACTACTGCCCTCATTGGCCACAACACTTCTTTTGCTATTGCTTCGTCCAACATCTTTTCTAGCTCATACCTCAGCCATGGAATCTGAGTTATCAGCCCTCCAGCAACACTCAGATCAAAGCCAATCTTAGGTGGACGTGGCAGAGAAATCAGTAAAGCCTCCCAACCAGGTTCAGTCGGTCGCAGTCCCAAAACAATTAATCTCACTGGCCCTTCAAATCTAAGATTTTTCAAGGTGATAGGTATATCCGTCGCCCAACCAGTAACTTTCATCTTTAAATCGACTCTGACGTTAGACTCCCAATTCATTTCCAGATCAAACGCCATGTCATTACTACCTAGATCAAAGAGTCTTGCCTCTAGGATTCTAGGGGCGAGACTCCCCATACTAAATTGTTTCAATGTCAATCGTTTAATCTGTGAACTATCACGTGCAATATTTGAAATTGCATCTTGAATAGCTCCCTCGAATGGTGCAGTTAATGTAGAAGGGAAGATTCTATCAAATATGTATTGTATTGGTATGAGTCCTGGCAGTCCAACTGCTGCAGAATACTGATTTGAAAAGCAAACGAACGATGTAAAAGAAGGACATGTGAGCATTATCATCATTAGATTCACACAATGTGAATTGAAATTGATTCATGAACTCACCATTTTTGTTTCCATTTTGATAGCATCAACACTTTCTGAGAATACTCTACGAACGTCAGCGTACCCATCTCTTAATGTTTTTAATGCTGCTGGAAATCGATTTCGGAACCCACTTAGCTTTTCTTTCCCCAAAAGAACATTCTATAGTATGAACAAAAGCAGACATCGTGAGCAAAACAAAGAGTTGATAGAATGCAATTCAAATAGAAACATCATCAAGGACCCTTACCCTAGTCACATTCAAACTCATCATGAAAACAGACCAATTCCTCCTCCACAGAATACCAGCTACTTCCTTAAATCTTCTCGTATTCTCCTTACCAAATGCATACACTGCCGCCACACCAGCAGCAACTGTACTAAAGAACAACCCACCAAACAAAAAGCTCAGTGCCAAACTAAGAAATGGTGCCTTGTACACGGTCTTCACCACTGTATCCGTTGTTACTAATGCGGCGTCAAACGCCACATCAGCCGCTGCTGCAGTAGCCTTTAATGCCGCGTCGGAAACAGTGTCTACCAGGATGGCTCCTGTACGTTCGGGGGTGAACAGCCATGCACTTGCGGCAGCTGATAGAGTTGTTTGTCGTGTGAGTGATGTGGTCGGTTGATGGCGACTGTGATGTGGCGATGGAGTGAATGCTCGGGATGAAGTTAACAGTAAGGTCATTGCAATGAGCGACGTCCGGTTCGATCGACGAGAAATATTGTTGGATAATAATCCCATTGTTTGACTATTTGCCTTTGTCAGTGTTTTATGTTGCGGTAATCGTTTCAACATAACGTTGTTGTTTTGGTCCATGGTTATCATTTATGTCTGTTTGAAATTATGACACATTTTCTCCAGTTCCTCGACTGCAATCAGATTTTCTAATACTTGCAAATTGCACAAGTCGAGATGTCAAGTCTCTCCTCCATGTGACAGTCTAGAGGGCCTCCTGCCTGTGGCTCGTATGCAAGACAAATAATTGTTGACATCATCGCAACGGTAAAATTTGGTGACTGGCGACAAAGAAAAATGGAATACCTGTATTACATTTATTGTTTGCTTATTATTTATTAAATATATTGGATATTCACAAAGGTAAGTAAGATACTCTGCCGAGCTCTTCCTTCTTGTGCCAGGGATTTTTGTTGTGTCTTGTTTCTTCTTCGTGTGTTCAACTACAAAACATGGGATGCTGCTGTTCCAAATCAAAACGCCAATTCAGCGGTGAAGGCCATCGCCTCGGCACCGCCTCAGAAGCAGCAGACGCTCGCTCTGCTGCCGCGGCTGCAGCAGCGAAACGAGCCGAGCCAACAACATACGAACCCTACACTGATGACAACCTGACCGATGAACAACGAGCTAGGTTACGAGAAGAAAGACTGGCCGCAGCGGAGGCGAGGATGACAAAAGAGGAGAAGAAGCAGATGAAACAGAAAAAGAAGAAGAGTGATGCTCCACTGAGAGGTCCAAATTCACAAAACACTATGACGTGGACTGCTGGTTAGTGGCTCTAGAAGATAGTGTTACTAATTCTGGATAGACTTACGCATGAGGAATCTTGATGGACGACATCCACAAAAATGTGTTATGATAACATCAAATTGACTGTGACATCGTACTAGTTCCAGATTGAACTCAAACATACATAATACTCGTGAATAAGTGTACTAATTAAGCGTACCCCCTATTCATACTTATGTAATCATCTTGAAACTGCACACTTGCTTCAGCACATCTTCTCAATCTCGTGTTGATTCTTACAAAGTAAACAATACATCTGAGAGAGTGATTTGTCTGTCTTGGACTCCCCTACTTTTGACATGACAAGTGGTAGGGTTGATGATATATAATCAATGCTAACAAGATCATGACAGTGAACAATCTTGTCCAGAGCTACAACTCGTTTGTTTTGGTTTTTGTTGAGGTACACCATGGAATAGAGACCTAATGGAATAGTTGGGTTGAAATCGTGCACAACTTCAAAACATTCAAGCGTATGTTTCGAGTTATACGTCGCATCAATACTTGACCTGTCGCAGAGTAGTCTAGACATGGATGACCAGTCAAACTCAAACAATCGGAAGTTGCAATGCTGGAATCGAAATGTTTTCAAAGAAGTATTCCTCTGTAACAAATCAACCGCAATTTGACTTAGTTGGATGCATTCCACACTTCGATTTATTTGCTGATCTCTTGGACTTTGAAAATAATGCACATTCAATTCCTCCAATCTACAATTTGGACTCTTCACATAATCCGCAAGGAGAGTGAACTGTAAGGTCGAGCAAATAGGGATGGTTACTCTCTTTAAGCTTGTGTTTTCTCTCAACGCATTAACGATCAAAAATTGGTTTGCATTCTCTCTTCCAAGAGAACGACTGTTGGGTAGATCAAAGCGAATCTCTTCGATTCCAGTGTGACGTTCAAGAACAGTTGCAAGGGCGTCCCAACCTTCAATGGAAATGGCATCGGTGTCATACTTGGGAAAAGTAAGAGTCTTCAGTTTTGTATTGGAAGCTAAACAGATCGATAGTGATCTCATTATCGAGTCACTTTTGATGACTTCTTTCAGGTGCAGTTCTCTTAGATTTGGGGGCTTTAGAGATTTTAAGCAGTTCCAGCCCTCGGCAGACACATGAACATTACCCGAAAGATCCAAAACTTTTAACGTTGCATTTGTTGCTAAAAATAAAGCTAAGTCTTGCATAGATTCATCATTATCTAAACCCCGAATGATTCTTAGTTCATATAATGACATTGTCGGACCGAGTACGGCAGAGAAGATCTCATTCCAGGTCTCTCGCTCAAAGCGTGGTCCATCAAGGGTGAGATATTTTAGATTCGGCATTCGTCGTACAGCCGCTGCAACTGGAATAGCCCTGCCTCTGAAGTGACTGTATAGCTCCAGCTGTTCCAGGTTCTCTAACAGACCATCTTCGAGTGTACTTAAGAGAGGCTTCATTAGTTCATCTTTGGTGGAATCAATCTTCAAGGCTTTTACAGACTTGTTACATTTCAGTCCATCCGCAACCTTGACAATATCCGAATCACTGGCCGCCTTTACACGTGCTAGCTCCAAGGATTTAAGTGAACAATTTTCGTCAGCTAGTACACTCCTGATTGTATTGCAAGCACTCTCAGAAAGCATGAAGTGATAGAACATCACATGCTCGATTCCAGGTTTGGTAAAAACGGTGTCATTAAACTCGCTCGCTCTTTCTAATTTCACGTCCCTCCACGAAGACTCGAAAGTAGTAACTCCAACTGATTTAAGAGATGGGCTTGCCTCAACTGCAACTCTCAAATTGGTAGAGAAGGTGTCAATGCCTGTTTTCCACTCGACATCCAATGATTGCAGGGAGTTATTTCCAGAAAAGAATGGAAGTAGACCACCGAACAGCTCTTCGCTCACATCCACAAAAAGTTTGACTTCCAATGCAACAATTGATGTATTGCAGGCCAAACCTTTGCAAAAGGCAAGTAAGTTATAATCATCGTGCCCAGCGTTCAAGGACAAACTCATGTGTTTTACATGCCTATTCCTCCCGAGATGTTGTCCCACTACCACCCAGTCAATGGTGCTGTTCCGCTGTCAGATTTTTGAGTCGAGACACAAATTAGATACTACAAAGTTGCTCCGATGTGTAGGTTATAAGTTATAATGCATGAGTTCTTACCTCAATTGATACCGATAACGACTGAATGGCCGGGTCGTTAGCTTCTATATGTTGGATTGCACTCCCCTCATTGCGTATCCGTATCATATCACGGTTCCCGGTGTATTTGCCCCATTCGTTGAGCATTTTCGATGTACCATTCTGCTGTGAGCTTTGGGTGGTACCCCCCTCCATACTATCAAGTATGTCAATGTTATCTGTCCGACATGCACCAACGTCGTCGTGCCACGTTATTATATTATCGGCAATGCCAGAATGAGGAGTTGAAGTTGTATCCTCTGACAGACCAACAAAGCAATAGAAGATGCTATCTTTACAGAGTCGTTCGCAAAGCAAATCAAATAAGGACGCGAGAGGGGCTGATGGTTACCACCTTAGGTGCAACAAACCAGAACAAACCGTTGCAACCCTTGTTGCAACTATGGTATGGATGCACAGAACTCAGGAACTTTACTCTGCACAAAATACACAGGTAATTGCCATGTGTTGATGCTAAATTACCTTTATCAATGTTCATGTCATGAATCTCAAATGCAAGAATTGCGTGCAGGAGTCGGGGGAGGGGGTCGGAGAAGAATTTAGTGCATATGACAGGTACCCGTATGATAGTGATCAAATATTTACCTTTGTAAATTCGAGTCCTTTTCAATTTACTCAAATCTCTTCTCGCACGAGAAGCAGAGATATGAAGATGGCATGATGATGGCATCATTCCTTGTTTTCCTGCTGATACTCAGTTTGGCAATGGACAAGAATACAGAAGCAAGAGCGAACCAGAAAAAGAGGACCCATGCCTTCGTCGGCAACAGCTCAAATGGTGCATCAAGTCCATTGACATCGCGTCCAAGCAAACGCATTCGAAGTCACTTCCCTCAATCGATAGCATCCGGGCTCAGTCATACAGCCCCGGCCTTGACAGGGCCAGTGGGAGCTCCAGAACTGACTGTCTTGACGACAAAGGACCCGAGCATCATCCGTCGATGGCTCGAAGAACATGTACCTGCCTGTTCCTCAAACAATCAAAACAACGAACCGTCTATTTTGGGATTCGACGTCGAATCCATCGCCAAGCCGCCGTGGAAACCCGAAAGGGCTTCACTTCCCGATGGGCCCGCTACAATTCAACTTGCGACGCCCAATTCTTGTCTTATTGTACAACTATCTATAATGGGCGATGGTAGTGCCAAGAATGCACCCCCAATCTTGCGTGATGTTGTTAACAATCCAAGTATTATAAAGGTGGGTGTTGGAATCGACGACGACGCGTTAGAATTGTATCGCTGGTCCAAAGAAAGCGAAAGTACTAATCAATGCAATAATTTATGGGAAATGACTTCTAGATTCGATATAGGGTGTATCCTCCCAGACAACAATCCAGGTCAACGAATCGGACTGCGTGAGGTGGCAAAGACCATACTGGGAGTAGAAATAAAGAAGAATAAAAAGCTTCAAATGTCCAACTGGGGAAAGAGGCAATTATCCCCCGAACAAATTAGCTATGCGGCACGGGATGCATGGGTTTCTGCGGCTGTAGTGGAGAGGCTCCAGCTTGACAACGAGGACGTGTTTGGTGCCCACATATTGTTGGAGAGTGATTTCATTAAAAATCAGAGAAGCTTGAGAGAAATTGATCAACGTGCGACAATGAGAAAGATAGCCAAGGTTGAATACAAGGCTTTGGTTGGACAGACAAAAGAAAGTGGTGAAGTAGTTGATACAGACAGAATAAAGGAATTGAAAGAGACGATGGCATTGTATCGACCGGACTACCCTCCTTCGTTTTCCAGAGAAGATTTTGTGCTGCCATTCTACTGAATGATACTTCAGGTATAATATCATAAGTTCTGAGAGTCAAACTTCGTTGACCAAGTCAGACACAAATAACTCTATTCTTACAGTCTAAAAGTCCTCCATTCATGACATTGTTTCGAACATAATAACTCACTAAACTAATCCACACTCTTATAGTGTAGCTTATGGCCATTCTTCCAATCCTCCTTTTGACACTGTTTCGAACAGTACAACCTGGCTTTGCATCGAGTGCATTGATTCATCCGGCCCGACTCACTAACGTACTTTATGATCTTGCAGTTCTCACACTTCTCGCATTCTGCTTGTGCCATGCTAAGAACTTCCAAAGCCGCCATTCGTCGATACTCGTGGGCTACTCGGGAGGCATTCGAATTGCAATCGGCAGACTCGCAAATAGAGAAAGGCGTATGAACCATGATTGTCGGTCCGCCTGGTGCATCTTTGTGCAATGTACTGGTATTGATCATTCTTGTTGATGGGCGCCTTTGACATACAATGCACATGCAGGGAGATGTTCTCGCAATGAAGGCTGGGTGAATCTTTGTCTTCATGATACGGTTTAAACCAGCCACCGCGTGGATATTTATATTTTCTGCAAACTCAATATTTGTAAGAGGTATGAAGTGCAATTTCTTCATATTCGCCTTCGGAAAGTTGAGGTCCATTCAAGGAGTAGGCAGGGGAATGTCCCTTAACTGCTTGACTGTCTGTGAGTATCTAGATAGTGTAGAAGAGTGTTGGTGTTTGGATTTATTTGCAACCAGAACCTGCTCTGCTGATAATATGTTCTATTTAAGCTTCTTTTATTATTACATAGCATAACTGCTTAGCTATGCTGCTTCTTCAGCAGCCTCTATATTTTCGGCATTATCAGATGCTTCAGGATTTGATCCAGAACCACCAGATGCAGTTTCAATATCTTTGTCATCCTCCATGCCAGAAGTTTCCTGAGGTTGCAATGACTTAACCATTTCTGGATGTTCTTTCTCTTCGGCAGCAAGAGCTTGAGCCTCACGAAGTTTCTTGGAAGAAATGTACTTCCAAATGTGAAGACAGATGCCAAGGGTGAGCCAGCTCCAAAAGCAGGCGATTTGCAGTTGAGTTCTTCCGGCTGAGTATCCAAACGGCTTGAGTAGAGCAAAGGGTAGCTGTTTCTCTGACCAGATAGTCAGAACCTTCTCCTTAGATACAACGTCATCGCTTTGGAGGCCAGATTCTTCACCTGGGACATCATCACTTGCAGCAGGGACATCATCTGAAGCAGCTACAACATCTGACGCAGATACAACATCATCACTCTGCAACTTCCTGGCGTATCCAATGTTGTAGACTTTGGGTGTCTCGCCATAGATCTCTTCGAACTCGTGACATCCACCCGTGAAAAGCCCAACTGAAAGGAAGAGAAGGAGAATGGCCATAAAGGCAGCCAACCAAGCCTTGTTCTTTAGTTGCTTGTTGGCGTAGTAGATGGCTACGCCCATCAAGCCACCAACCACAATGCCAATAAGACCAGAGAGAGGAATTGCCTTAGCATTCTCGCCGGTAAGGAAGAAGGGAAGTAGGAAGGCACCACATTCGGCTACCTCTCTCCAGATGTTCCATGCCACATTGAATCGAATAGACTTGAGAGAGAGGCCAACAGTAAGACCATCTTCTCCTTTCTTGCTTGGGTAAACTCCAAGGAACTTGGGAATCTTGAGCGAAAGCTGTAAAACGCAAACGGCGGCAACCAACTTGGAGATTCCCTCAATGAACTCAACAACTACAGGATCTAAGTTTTTGGAAAGAAGCGCCAACGGAATAGCAACAATGGCGATAGTGACGAGGGCAAGGATGCATGCAAAGAGCGCGGACATGTTGACAGCCTTGAGTCCCTGCTTTTGTCTCTCTGGATCTTCCCACTCCGGAGAACGTTTGATAACTGTGCGGTATTGGCCCATGATGACGGTTCCTTCGAGCATTTCGCGAGCGAAGATGGTCATGATTGCGATGTCTAGGAGTTCGTTGCTGCTCATGGTGGACTAAGGATATAAGTTCCTGGAAATGATGTTAGATAGTAGTGCTGTGGATATGAAGTGGTGTATTGACAGGGAATGAAATTGTAAATTGTGAATTGTGCGGCTGAAGCCGTCAAAAAAGGTGATGGGTGAAGTGGGAGAGAAGATGATGTGATCAGAGGGTGAGATTGATTTGAGGCTAGTGCTATCATACTTTCTTAAAAACAAATGGCTCTAATTGAAGCAAACAAAAGTACGAACCTTGAAGCAAATCCTCAGACTTGGGGACACGGGACGGCGCGGGTTGATTGGACACTATGACGTTTTTTACAATAGTGTCACATGGTCGTCGACGGGTTTTGGCTCGTGCTGTGACGTCAATTTTGAGGAAGCTTGAAGAGAAGCACGTGCCAAAATAGATTATTGAAGGATAACCTTACATCGACGCATGCTCATGACGTCCAAGCACGCTCTTTTAAGCTCATACGAATGTGATTCCGTTCCCTTTCACCTCTCACTTTGCTTTCACGAGCACGAGCACGAGCATCATCAATCATCAATCATCAAGAAGTTGTTTGCATTCGTTGGTGGTGCGGTGCCAACAACGTCAGAACAGATTCTTCTCCTTTCTTCTTCCCCTCCTCTCCATAATATTTTAGTTCTCTTTTCAACAGCATAGTTCGTATGAAGCAAAAGCAAATGGGAAGTGAAAAGGAGTACAATAAGATCATGCGTTCGAAGTATTCTGTCCAAATTGATCGACATGAGAACAACCACGAAGAGCTATTGAGTGTCAGCTGCAGGCCATGCAACCCCGCTGAAGATTCCGAATGCGACGCCTGCCCATGCTGTAATGACACCTGCAACAATCTCTCGTGCCTATCCTGTATAAAAAAGAAGAAACGACCATTGCATATGGACTCCTCTCAGGAGTCAAACTGGCTCATGGGAGCCTTGTCTAGCATTTGCACCGCCAAAGAACAACTCCCGCAGTATTCAATGTGCCAATTACGTAGACACGCAAGCATGGATTCTGCATGGATCCTCGTGGGAAGAGATATATACGATGCCACTCCATACATTAAAAATCACCCAGGTGGATCGGCAATAATAGTCAAGAAAGCAGGAGGTGCAAGAGATTGCACAGAAGATATGAATTTTCATTCAAAGAGGGCTCAGAGAGAGTGGAGACGGTACAAGGTTGGGACTTTGTCTCGGTGTCCAAGGTCTTGTTAAAGTCTATGTCTCCGTGAAAAAGATACTCTCAATTCTTCGAGGCTCGATGCATGTAGCTGTTTTATCTTTTGGTGTCGGAGATCTGTATACTTTTAACTGTAATGATATGTAATAATGGTGAATATTAATAGCTCTTATCAGCTATGCTCTACTGAAAAATATCTGCTCATGAGATCTAGACAGCCATTACATTGCACTTGATTTAAATTCTCGCACGCAGAGAGAGTTACCTGAAGTCTTTTGTGTGATTTGATCCTAGCACTTCAAAAATTGATAGTGGTGTGTTTTTGATGAAGTCTACATATTTCTTTTGGATAAGAAAGACAAATAATAATGTTATATTATATCAGAAGAGAACTAGCGCGCTTGTAAACCAGAAGAACAGATTTGGAAAGGCAATAAACTAGCTCCCATTCATAGGAGCATCTGCGTCATTCACTTAACTCTGATTCTCCATACTCCTACTCCTCGCGTTTCTCATGAGTTTCATAGCAAAATAATTAGATCTCCATATTGGTAATAGTTTGAGTCTCAACCTGGGAAATACCATCAATAGCCTTCAACTTCTCCAGGAATTCAGCCTCAGGTGCATAGCCTTTCTCTTCCCATGGGCCAAAGTCATCAAGAGGAACCTATTTTTAAGGTCGATTGTCATTCATTTATTTTTGTTAGTAAATCAAAAGTCGTGTATTGAATTAGATTGTAACACGAGCGGCTGTAAAACTGGTAATCTCACCGTAGTCATAAGTTTGAAGTCGAGACAAGCACCGCAAACCAACCTGTTGACGGTGGCATCCTTAGAGACAGCCTTGATTTGGGGTAGATATTCTTCCACTAGAGCTGCGACTTTTTCAAGAGATTCAGAGGTTGCCTTGTCTCCAGTGTACTAAAATTATTATAAATCGATGTTTTAACATATGCAATACATGATGTTAGATATGACGTTGGCAGGCATAACAACGTTTGATGTGAATATGATTCTGTATGCAATCCAGATAATACGATATAAGTACCTTGCAACGCCACTCGCGGCACACGCGATCAAAGGACATAGCACCGTTGGCCAGAGGAACTGTATCATCATAGATCATAGTTAGAGATAATTTTGAACTTGATATATCTGTACATGACTAACCATTACCCATATCAACTTACCTGCGTTGGTAGACATTTTTCTTGTAAAGACTTTAGGGGCAATAGGAGCAAATGCTGTTGTTTTGGCGGCGAACGAGGCGAGGAGAAAGAGGGGCGATGATGTCTTCATGGTTGTGAAACAATGTGAAACAATAATATTTGATGAAATCTGAAATCTTTGTGGTGGATCTTCGATTGATCTTGTGTGACGTCAGCTGCGCGCTGGCCCCCTCGGCTTTTGGTTCGTGCTTGGAGATCTTTATGTTGGGTCGCACCTTTTTTTATTGGAAATTCTGTTAAGTAATAAGGCTGATGATGACGAAATTAATTAAG
>JALLPH010000217.1:0-25640 GCA_036939855.1 Cyclotella choctawhatcheeana
ATTCCTATGTAGTTTGGACGGAGTAGAAGTATCCTCACTAGCGAAACTGTTGTGCTTAATGTGACGGCACCACCAACGGCTGCGGGAATACATGCCCTCACTTGATTGCTCTGCGGCATACACGGTGCGCTTCTTCTTTGAGTTGGCTTTCTTGGCCATCTCCATTTCTTTGCGAAGCATAGTTTCACTGTACTTTGACTTTGTTGAGCTCAATTCTTGCTCGAGTTCTTTGCGCTTGAGTTTGAATTCATCTGGTGCATCATTCTCCAGTTGATTGATCTCAGTGTTGATTTGATCAAAGAGGTCACAAAATCCAAGAATACGCTCATGATCCTTGGTTCTTTGGACTTTGGGATCTGCTTTCTTTTTCACTTGTGACTGTTCTTGTGAATCGGAAAGCTGCTGCTGCTGTGACTGCTGTTGTTCTGGCACTCCTGTCTCAGTCTCATGATTCGTATCATGTTCTTCTTCACGCTTTGCTAACTCTGCACGCTTTGCTAACACACGTTCACGCTTCTTTTCCAGTGACTTCTTATTGAAAGGCCGAATTATCCAAGAATGCAGAAAGACCCTGCACGATTTGAGAGCTTCGCCGCAATTGGTTCGACCAGCTATCTTGGTCGAAAGAACCATGCTTTCAACTCCCTGGTTCTGAGCGGGATGTATGGCAATTTTGGAGATGATCATCTCCTGTAGACGAACATCGCTAGACAACGTTTTGAAGCAGGGCTAAAACAGCATTGACTGTGGCCAAAGAAATCATTAGTAAGTCGATCGATCTTCTTTGCCTTGCTCTTCAACGTCGACAGGTTATTACTCATTACTACAGACGTGCCGGCACACACAAAGGCATCACATCCATTAATTCGTTTGATTGAATAGTCTGTAGCTTTGCGCTTCGACTCGCAGTCGTCTCTCTTTTGCTCTGGCCTCAGATGCTCTCGCTTGATTCCGGTAAGAAGAGTATCAATTGATACATATTTTTGACCACGATCTATCTCAACCACACCAGCTTCGCCATCGAACAGGTACCGCAAGTTAACGGTTGTCTTGGCACGGCTGGATGACGTTGGTTGTTCAGCGTTCGGTGAGACTGGTCTCTTTTTCATCAATCGAACTTGCTCTTTCAAAAGCTCAATCCGAGCCAATGCTTTATCTAACTGCTGTTTTGGCACCAACTGCATTGATTGCTGTTGCAACAACTCAATCCGATCCAGCGCTTCATCCAACAATCCTGCTGGTACCAAATCATCATCGTCGTTGGATTGAGTGGCTTTGGAGGGTCTGCCTTTGAGGAACTTGACCAATTTGTTGCGTTGATCGTCGGGAATGAGATTCAGTCTTGGCGGTGTTTGTTCGACAGCTGCGGCTTTTGCCTCTGCCTCGTTCCTAAAGCATCCGATGGTGGTTTGTCTCTTGGCTCCGTGTTGATTCTGCTGTGAAACGTGAGTAAACACAATGGCATCAGTATGCTCTATCCCAAAGTTTGCTAACGGAATCGCACTTGTATCATATCCAGTTGAGAATGCAGCTGTTACAATGTCTTTCGTGAAGCGGGGCTCAGCATCAATGTTGATCTCGGCGGCAGTGTTGAGGAGATTGGCAATGACATCGGCGGAAAAGAGCCTCCCAAACAGCCGACCGTTCTTTAGCAGATGCACTACGGATTTGCGTACATCCTTGTGGCTATTTGGTAGTGCTCGGGGCATTGTTGTTTCAGAGAAAGAGCAGCATCGTGGCTAACGAAACAGAAGCTTCGGATGTAGGTCTAGAATTAATTTTTAAACTACAGCAACAATAAAGAATACTTAATAACTTAGGACCTAAATGGAACCAGTTGATTTAGAAAGAAGTTTTGAAATGCTCAAAAGATGTAGATAATGATAGACACCCAATATGTCTTTGTAGAATGAGCACAAGCAGAGATGGAATTTGCTAGGTGGACTACTAGATAACGAATTTGAAAAATTTAGATTTAGCTGAAAATTTCATTTTTTTCAAAAAGATGATTTAAGTGTAAGTTGGGAACTGTAGAATCACTCCAGATGCCAGATGAAAAGAAGATAACCTGATACTGATGATAGTCAAGATGGTCAATAATATCTAGGATAGACACAAGCCGGCGGGGGGCTACATAGCTGGGGGGACTGCAATTTTTTTAATTTTGTTTGCTTTATTTCATTATTTAAAAAAAGTTAGCTTAAAAATCGCGAAAATTTTAAATTCTGTCACCAAGGCCTCTCCGCCATCTAGACAAAACGCGCACAGCAATAGCAACCAACAACAGGCAACAGCCTCAAAAAAAGACAACAACAATCAAGAGGAAAACAAATAATAGTCAGCAAATCCACCGTGGAGGGAAACGCTCGTTGGGTAACAATGGCCCATGGGCTCAGAAAGTAGCCGCGGGACGACATTCCTTTCTTCGTCACGGCCCAGTAATACGAGGGGAGAAGTAGAGAGCAGTAGTAGTAACTTACCTGATACATCTAGATCAGCATCATCGGAGTCAAGTCGATATTTGGACTGTCCTGATCTTGTGGGGTACGGGGAGTTCTTGGTGAGTTTTGTGGTGTAATACTGGTTGTGTCTGGTTTTTGTTTATTGAAATAACTGATGGAATAAAAATAATGTCAATCAGGCAACAGATTTAACCCCCGAATCAGTCGAGCAAACCCTCCTCGAGATAGAATATACCGACCCTCCCGTACGGATTGGCTTTGCCTCCTATATACTAAACAACCAGGAAGGAGGGGATAACGAGGTATTGAATAGGGTACTAATCCCCGATATTAAGTTTGTCAAACATCTATATCATACATTAACAACCGAGGGGAGGCAGCGATACAGTCAGTTGATTGACGGAGTTGGATTGAGTAGAGACGTCAGGTTTGCTTTAAGTTGTGCCGTTATTACTGATAGAGCACAGTATTTATTGGAGGAAATTGAACAGGGGGGATTACAATTGGAAGAGGCTGAATTGGACAGTGTGATTTTTGATTTGTGGAATAATCCGGTGAGTGGAAAAGGGGACAAATAGTTCACACGTCCTGATTATTCGTTGGACGGTCCCATAATTGTTTAATTCTGACCACACAACACCCTTCCGTCCCAGACCATCACAGCAAACCCTCAATTAAAACAAAGAGTACAAACTCTCATTGAACAACAAAACAACAACCACACATCCCCAATCATGACATCAAATCGCCCCCCCAACAACAACAATAACGCTCTCCCCCAAATCCTAATGGACCTAGGACCATCATGTACATCTTCCCCCTCCACACTTCATGATTCCATCCGTCTCATCACCAAACAGGGGGTCAACGAAGATCTCATGGCACGTCTCCTCCATTTCTTCAGCGCAGCCGCCTCCAGTTCTCAAGTGTCCAATCGTCAACAGGCACTAAGCGCCTCCTTCGTCGGAGTACTCATTAACGATAACGATTGGACGAAAGAATCCCCCTCCTCCCCCGATTGGAATTTAGAAACCGTATCTCAAGTACTGAAGGATTATTCGGGATTGAATTGGACTGTGGTAGCTCGATCATTTGACTTTGACTCCTTCAAAATACGTGATGGACGACATGTGGAGTTGTTACTTGCCTTGTTTAGAGCGGGGAGTGGGATGAATTTACCATTGGATCAAATTACGGTGGAATGGGCAAATCATTTAGGTCAACTTACCTTATTGGAGAGTTTATTGGCCATTCCATCGAGGGTTTATTCATTTGCAGTGGATGAAGAGGAAGAGAAGGATGCCGCACCGGTGGAGGGAGTGAGTACCAATTGTCCCAATCCAAGGGGATGGGCGTCAGCTCGGGTGCTTCAGCGGTTATTGCATTTGAGTGATGATAAGGCGTTGCATCAAAAGGTTCGAGAGATATTTGTGGTGGGATTGTTGAGTTGTCCCGAGATTATTTTGTGTGCACTAGTTAGATTGCAGCTTTCTGTTGCCGCTAGTGTGGCTTCAGATCAGTCTAGTCTTGAGGCCAAGGCAAATGCAGGCGCGGCAATGGGACTTAAGAGTGAATTGATGAGGGAGCTGATCCCTCTATTCTTCAGGCCTAGCACCCAAAATGTTGTGAAGAACTGTCCCGGGGCACTACGTAGATTGTGGGAGATTTCACCCAACACGGTTTTATCCGCTTGTATCGAGGCTTGGAGGAGCACAGCGAATGATCCACCTCAATTTAGATACAACACCGTTATGCACATTATCAATTTGGCGCGAGTTCTACCGAGTCCTGAAACGGCCCTTGGGCTCATTCTTAATAGCAACAAAGATCAGGAGTTTAGCTTTACAGTGGCGTTTGTGATGACAGATAATGACATGTTGCAACTTCAGCCTTGGTTGGTGGACAAAATGCAGAAGGCAGGGGATAACAAATCCGTGGTTGCTCTAACTCTAACCTTGTACCTTGGCAAAAACTTTGCTCAGGCAGAACCAAGGAGGACAAAGCCTCTCACTAGTATTGAGAATCTAGCCACATGTCTTCAATTCTTGGTCAGACTCGACAAGGAAACTCTTGCCAGTCCGGTCCCCGCTGCTGGATCTGATCCGAATACTGGCAAGGTAGCAACTATCAGTACAAGTATCCAGCTATTGGCAGATGCATGCATCAAGGAACATCCAAATTTGAGCAGTACCCTGCAGCAAAACCAGTCTGGCGTTGCGCCTGCCAACAATCTCTCATCTGGAAATCAAGACGATATTGAAGAAATGGCCAATTCTTATTTTCAAAAGATATACACGTCGGAACAGAGTGCGAGGGAAGTCGTCGAGATGCTCAAAAGATTCAAGACTTCTGGGAGCTCAAGAGAAAACGACATCTTTGCATGCATGATTCACAACCTCTTTGATGAGTATCGGTTCTTCTCAAAGTATCCAGAGAAGGAACTTCGAATCACTGGTATTTTATTTGGCTTGCTGATCAAAGAGCAGCTCGTTAGCAGCATTACTCTTGGAATTGCTTTAAGATATGTTCTCGAGGCGCTGCGCAAGCCTCCCATGTCAAGTCCCCAGAGTGGTAAAATGTTTCGATTTGGAATGTTTGCATTAGAACAATTTAAAGAACGCCTTCATGAGTGGCCTCAGTACTGCTCTCACATTGTGCAGATCCCACACCTTCGAGAACAATATGATGCATTGGTAAATGAAATTGAGGGCGAAATGGGGGATAATCACAGTCAGGCATCAGCATCTACAGCTCCAACTGCCCCCACGTACGAATCAAAGAGCATTAAAAGCGGAGATGACAATAAAAGTGCCGGTGCAGCCCCAGCGGCCCAAACTTCTGCAAGCATTTTAGGGGGAGAAATCAGCGTTCCTAATGGACAGACTCCAGCCATCCCCAGAGTAGCCGGTCTAGTAAGTGGTGGGAACATTTCTTCGTCCATGGCCTTTGGAGGAGGTATAGGCGGACAGAGCTCTTCTGGTACAGCTCCTACCAAGATTGAGCTACCTGCGCCAGTCATCCCCCTGAAAGACCAAAAACCTAGAAAGGCTGTCTTTGGACCCAGGTTGGGACGTGCAGTAAATGCTCCTGCTGCTGATACAAGTGACTCTCAAAATGAGGCTCCTCCTGATGCATTGCTGGATAGAGTGCAATTCCTTATCAACAACCTTGCGATGTCTAATGTGGAGCAGAAGTCTCGTGAGCTGAGAGATATGTTGGACTCCAAGTTCTTTGGATGGTTAGGTAACTACCTGGTGGTTAAAAGAATCAGCACACAGCCAAACTTCCACTCCCTCTACCTCAGTTTTCTTAACAATCTTGGTGATTATGGAAAAGGCCTTATCGAAGCGATCTTGGCAAGCGTCTATGTTAATGTCGGCAAATTGCTTCGATCTCAAAAGATTACAACATCAACATCTGAGCGTAGTTTGTTGAAAAATCTCGGTAGCTGGCTTGGTCAGATCACTCTTGCTCGTAATCGTCCTATCCTGCAAGTCATGTTGGATTGCAAGGAATTGCTATTTCAAGGATACGAGACTGGCATGCTGATTGCAGTGACTCCATTTGTGGCCAAGATTCTCGAAGGGGCCAAGAACTCAACTATTTTCCTCCCCCCAAACCCGTGGCTCATGGGTCTTCTCAGTGTCTTCCGTGCTCTGTACAACGTTGAAGATTTGAAAATGAACATCAAATTCGAAGTGGAAGTTCTGTGCAAAAACTTGGGACTCAAACTAGAAGACATTCCCATGCGCAACAATGACCTCTCAAAGAGAATTCCTCCCGTAAAGGAGAAGAACCCCGATTTCAACCTCAAGAGTCAATCTGGATCATCTGCTGGGTCAACTCCAATCAAAGCCGGAGGGCAAGGAATGGCTTTGGCGGCAGCCAATTCCATGCTATCGAGTCCAGATAACAAATCCAGTTCTGCATCAATTGGAGGCGACACAGTTAAGTCCGATGGAGCTTCAGAGAGTGGATCACAGGGAGAACAAAAAACTGTTATTCCCAATCTCGCCACCTACGTCAATGTCAATCCAAATCTCACTCAATTGTTCCACCAGATTCAAGGGACCCCCATGGCATCTAGCATTACTTCCGATGTGTTTAAACGTTCTGTTCCCATTGCCGTTGATCGTGCTATTCGAGAGATCATTCAACCCGTTGTTGAGAGGAGCGTGTCCATTGCTTGCATTACTGCCAAAGCAATAGTAACCAAAGACTTTGCCATGGAGAGCGATGAAAATAAAATGCGTAAAGCTGCTCAACTGATGGTTGCAAATCTTGCTGGCAGTCTAGCTCTTGTGACATGTCGTGAACCGCTTCAGACTAGTATTTCAACCCACCTCCGCCAGCTCCTCACTGCTGTTATTAATAACGCCTCTGGAAATACGTCTGGGCAGGTGCAGCTGAACGATTTGGAGACGAGTGCCATGGATCAGTGTCTGGCGATTTGCTCGACGGAGAACCTTGAGCTGGGATGCATGCTCATCGAAAAGGCGGCAACTGAGAAAGCAGTGCGTGATATGGACGAAAGTATCTCATCTGCTCTTTCAGTTCGCAAGAACCATCGGGAGCAGACCGGTCAACCATATTATGATATGTCCATCTTTCATAGTGAAGGTCAGAGGTACCCCAAGGCGTTGCCTGATCCCCTCAGACCCAAACCAGGGGGCTTGCATCCGGGGCAGCTGCTTGTCTATGAGGCATTTCAAAGGGCTCCTCGTCAGCCAGCTCCTTCAAACCAAACTGACAATCAAGGAACTTCAGTTGCAAATACGACTATTGGTGATGATTCCAGTACTGGATCATCAGGGCAAGTAAATCTCAATGCACTCTCTGCCATCTCGGTAAAACTTGACAGCTCAGTAACAACTCTATTGAATTCAGCTGGTCAACGTGCACAAGAAATTAGTCTAGCCATGATTCCCACAGATCACGAGATCAAACAACTCATTTCTGCTATCCCACGTGTCGTGACATCATCAGATGAATCTCGCACTTTGAGCTCAACAGAAACAGACGCCATCTTAGGCTTCTCACAAGGCATATTCAAGCGTCTTTACGAAGTGAACCTGTCAGAACGCCTTCGCCTGGAAACCATGGTGGCATTACTAGAGATGCTCAACAGGATCTGTCCCCAGCTAGGAAAAGATATGGGTACATGGGCCACCTATGCTCCTACCAAAACTGATGCACAGCGCAAGTTACATCGTACTGTGCTTCTACTTCTAGTCCGCAGTGAGCTGATAGCAATTGGAAACCTTGATGCTTATCTTGCCAAGAATGCAGATGAAGGTCGTGACGCTGTTTGGCTTGAGTTCATGTTCCTCTTCGTCCGAACTGCATGTATGGAAAACATTGCTTCGGCGAAGAGCATGCCAAAAATGGTGGGTGTTATTCAGAGTATTGCTGAAGATAGAGCCCCGGTCAAACCAGAGACCAGTCAAACATTCCGTAAGGCGGCGTCACGTCTCTTGGATGAACTCAGTGGCAATGTTGATTCATCTGATTCTCGCAAGGCTTCGGTAGTACCGGATTCCAAGACCAAAAGCCCAACTTCTCACCAATCTTACGAAGAGAGCAGCAGTATGTCTCCAGTGTCTCTAAAGCAACTCATTGATGCCCCTGTTGCCATTGCCAAGTCGTCACAGAACTTTGCTAATGGTGACCCTCCAAATTCCAAGCAACTGATTACAGAAGTTCTTGTGCAATGGCTTCGTGTTCAAAACGAAGCAGGTAGTAGCGACAAGATCTTGGCCCAGTTCCTCCAGCGCTTACAGCAGCAATTTGGTGTTGGAGTGAGCGATGATCAAACTGAGCGCTTTTTGCGTCTTTCAGCAGAGGTAGTAGTGGAGTCTTGTATCAAAAACTCAGCAGACAAGGCTCTCAACTATAATGCGCTTGATGGTGCAGCTAAGTTGTTGTGTTATCTTGTTCGGTATATGAACACTGGCGGTCCAGCAGAGCAGGTGGCAGAGCAGAGGCTTACCTTCCTCAACAGAATTCTAGGTGTTATTACACGCACTTTGGTCACCAACTACCAACAGTCTGAGCGTGACCCTAATGTTGTTTGGGATCAAAGGCCATGGTTCCGTTTGATGCTTGACATGGTTTATGAACTGAATCTTCCTAATCCTGCCTTGGATCCCATCAAGCCTGGAATCGTCAAGATTTTTGGCAGTGCATTCCATGTCGTTCAGCCTCTTGTTGTCCCTGGCTTCTCCTTTGCGTGGTTGGAATTGATTTCACATCGCATGTTTCTTTCCAACCTCCTTCTCCTGAAGGACCATAAGGGATGGGGAATGATGCATCAACTTATGATTGACTTGCTTCTTTTCCTTGAACCTCATTTGCGCAAGGTGGAGCTTACTGATGCGACAAAGAAGTACTATGATGGAGCCCTACGTGTTATCTTGATGCTCGTGCACGACTTTCCCACCTTCCTTGCAGCGTACCATCTATCGTTCTGCAATGTCATTCCGGAGAACTGTGTACAACTCAGGAATCTCATCCTCTCGGCCATTCCGAAGGGTATCCCACTTCATGATCCGATTTCTCGCAACTTCAAAATTGATCAACTTCCTGAGATATCTCAGAGCCCTCTCGTTTTAGCTGATGTTGTTGGACCATTGATTGGGTTCAAGTCTGAATTAGATGGTTACCTTCAAAATCAACAGCCTGCAGACTTTCTTGCTAAGCTTGTACCTTTGCTCTACAAAGATGGAAAGCAGGAATTGGATGCTCCCAAGGTCAACTCTCTTGTCCTGTATGTTGGTATGCAAGGTATTGCTCGTCTTCAGAATGATCAGATTGCATCAAGTCTTGGGCGCACTCTTGAGATGGAAGTTTTTCAAAAGTTGATGGAATGTGATGACCGCGATAGGTACATTAGCCTCAACGCAATTGCTAACCAGCTGCGTTATCCATCGAGTCACACGCACTACTTTTCGTGTGTCATGCTGTACCTCTTCAACGAAACAAAGGACGAAGGCGTCAAAGAGCAAGTAACTAGGGTATTGCTAGAGCGTCTTATTACTCAACGCCCCCACCCTGTGAGTGAATGACCTCTTTTGTACTTTGATTGAATTTCTCTATTTTTTCGTCTCTTATCTGAAGATTTGCTTACTTTCCTGCAGTGGGGATTGTTGATCACCTTCATTGAGCTGATCAAAAATCAAAAGTATCAATTCTGGAGCCATCCTTTCACTCGTTGTGCTTCTGAGATAGAGAAGGTGTTTGAAAATGTTGCACGCTCATGCATGTTGCCGAACGGGGTTGTTGCTGCTGGTCAGGGGGATGCTTCACAGTAATTATTTTAGGGTTTGGGTTGATGGTCACAGCTGTACAATATGAATATATTTCAGAGGTCCATTTTACTGGTAATCTTAGGGGTCATACATTTTGGGGAAATTTTTATGAAATTAATGATACATGTAGATACATCTTGACTAATAACTTTTGTTTAGATGCCTAAGTGACAACAAAGCCTGCCGTTTATCGTTAATTTACTTTTGTTGCTGCACATATGTATTGGAAATCTGTATTTGTAGTTGCTCGTCCAACTTCTCTGGACTAAATGTGATAGAGTAAATACATCATTTCGACCAATATGTGCTAAGCCTTTTGTTAAAGATGATATGTAACTGGTTTATCATTGTTCTTTTATTGCTGCACCACAAACATATATTGAAAGTATTTGAGAGTTGGTTGTTTAGTGATGCGTCACAACCCACCATTTTCTCTACCATCTCGACTACTGTGCGACTTCACAGACATACACATACAACAATGGAATAAAGGCCTAGTCTGCCCCTAGGAATCCCGACTTCTTCAAGTTCTATGTATTAAAAATAACAGGTAGGGCGTGAGATGGTAGTCATGAAAATTTCGGCATAGATTGGCATAGAGACATCATACTTACATCTGTCATGATAATTGTCCTCGTCGAATCCAGCACGAACTCCATATTGTTTGTATCAGTTGCACATGTAACATGGATAAACGAATCATTGAATTCATCGTCCATTAAACAATCCTTAAACTTCTGAATGAAATACAGCACACCATGGTCAAAATCGTGGGGAGGCCCTGTGTAATCACTGAACGGCCTTTGGGCAGCAATATCAGAGTACATGATCTTGTCGGCAAATATATCACGTTTGTTCAAGAAAAGCATGATGCTGGTGTCCTCGAAGGCTCGGTTGTTGCATACAGATCGAAATAGTTCCAGTGCCTCTACCATACGATTGGTTCGTTTGGCCTCAGCTAGGGTTTGATCGTATTCACTTAAGGAGGCTACAAAGATAACCGCAGTGACTTTATCAAAGCAGTCAATCCATTTTCGACGTTCTGATCTTTGACCTCCAACATCGTATACCTCGAAATTTATGCCATCAATAAGATATTTTTCTTGAACTACTTGTGTAGTTCTGACACGTGAAATTAAGATATCTTGTGTTGTTGGTCTATAATCCTTTGCTGCTATACGTGAAATATCATTGAGGTAGTCTTTATGAGCATCAATCACATTTATGGCTGATCTTTTGCCCCAGACTTGTTTCATTGTTTGTGACTGTTCAAGAATGTCAACATGCGAAAAAGTGAATTAGAAAAAAAACTTTCAAGGGCAAGTGAATTCACGTCTATCTCTGTCCAATCAATTAAACGAAAGAAAATCCGTTGATAGAGTTTGTCATCAACAACAATATGAGGGGTAGAGAAACCCATTTGTCCAAACGATCCTACCCCTTCCAAACACACTTGCTATCACATGTATAATATAGAAATCGCGATAACAACTTGTTCAATGCTGTCCATCTCATCCTATCCCTTCAACTGAGGGCTTCCCACATTCTCTTTTCACATCATGTACACAAACCACCCCGAGAACAAAGAAACATCAGTAAAACAATTAATTCTCGGCTTACCTGCCAAATAATTCTGATATTCTCATAATGCTGTAAAAATAACTTGCTATCTGCATTCGCCGCCGCCCCCGCCAGTGCACTATGCCCACACCAATCCCCCTCCAACAATCCCGAATCATCCTGCGCAGCAGCTGTATTATCCACCAAATGAGCAATTAATTCATCGTAGGCCTGCCGTACCGTCATGCCCGCGTGATCGTTCGCTTCCAAATTGTCGTTTTCCTTCGACTCGCGATCGAGCTCCTCCTCGAGTCCGCTGGAGCGTAGGTAGGTCAGTAGTTTACGAATGACGACGATTATGTTGCTGCGGGCTATGACGCCGAACATGCGCAGATCGTCATCGCCACGGGGTTCTCCGTACAGGAGACGCATCTGTTTGAAGATGGTGGATTTACCGGATTCCCCGGCGCCGAGGAGTAGCATTTTGATTTTGCCCTCGTCTGCATATTTGGCGGCCTCGAGGCTGTTTTCTATGGCCCTGTTGCCGTTGTTGGAGGCGGTGGTGGCGGAGCTCGAGGGAACTGCGGAGGGGACATGCTCCGCGGGGGTTGAGGATCCGCAGCCCATGGTTTCAGGTTTGTGGTTGTGTTTATTCAACAGTGAATATTCTGTCTACATTCAATTGTCAAATAACAACAGATCGAAAGCAAGAAGCAAGCCTTCACATTGCATGAGATTTAGACTACCTAGCTAGCCTAGGCACCCCAACGATCTCTCGCTCTAACTACAATAAAAAATAGACAAGCCACACAAAAGACGACTTTTTGTTTTTGGCGAGCGGGCGTCGCTCTTGTGATGGCAGCTTGTGGCTAGATAGAGGTACCCCAAAAACCAAAAATGTCTACTTACACTGTATGATGTGTGTGTGTGTTATAATCCTTCTTCACTCTTCACATAATATTATTATATCCTTCTTCGCATATTATTATCATCATTGATCTGGGAGTTTCATAAAACTAGTTTCATAAGAAAAGTAATTAATGAAACTCACAAAGTTTAATGGGATGTTATTACTCAGAACACACTATTCTTGTTTAAAAGACGGTGTTTTGACGTTTCTACAAATAAGTAATGGTTTCGCCTTTTTAATAGCACATCGAAGAGCACAAGAAACCTTAACCACTTATATAAGTCCATGTTCTCCTAGTCTGAACCGAGGAATCCTGATACTTGAAGGTTCTTTGGATTGCAAATGCACGGAAGAGAATTAAGTTATAAATGAGGTTAAAAATGTGTACAAATTGACAAACATGTCGCCACTTACACCAGCCATAAGAATTGTCCTCGTCGAATCCAAAACAAACTGCATATTGTTTGTATCAGTAGCACACGTTGTGTGAATGAAAGAGTCATTAAAATCATCGTCAATCAAGCATTCCTTAAATTTCTGCATGAAATACAAAACTCCATCGTCAAAACTCTGGGTGGGACCAGTATAATCACTAAACGGCCTTTGGGCAGCAATATCTGAGTACATGATTTTATCCGCAAAAACATCCTTTTTATTCAAAAAAAGCAGGATGCTTGTATTCTCAAAAGCACGGTTGTTGCATACAGATCTGAATAACTCCAATGCCTCTATCATGCGATTGGTCCTCTTAGCCTCAGCTAGGGTTTGATCGTATTCACTTAAGGCCACAACGAAAATGACTGCAGTTACGCTATCAAAGCAATCGATCCATTTCCTGCGCTCAGATCTTTGACCACCCACGTCAATAATTTCAAACTCAACGTTATCGATGCGGTACTTTTCTTGTATGACTTGAGTAGTTCTTACTCGTGAAATCAGGATATCTTGCTGATTTGGCTTAAAGTCCTTTGCTGCGATGCGATCAATGTCGTTAAGGTAATCTTTGTGTGCATCTATACAGTTAATTGAAGAACGTTTTTTCCATACTGTTTTCATTACTTCACTCTGTGTGAGATTCAGATGTAACAAGATTAGGGAGGTGAGAGATTACTTGCAAAAAATACTTCTTGACATCAACAACAAAAGATAGGTAAGGCTGATGTTTGGGTATTCCCCAAACTTTTCACGTGTAATACAACATCTCCCATCACATTCTCTCCCCCACCAACACATGCTACACCATAACAACTAGCCTCAGCCACACGAATGCCAGAACCATGCACGTGCATTACAAAACTTACCTCCCATACCATCTTGATTTCCTTATGAAAGTACATAAAGAGCAAAGCATCTGCAGTCAGCCCCGCTCCTGCACTAGCTTGGCTCCCGCACCAATCCCCCTCATACAAAACACTTTCATCTAAAGCCGCATTCGCCGTCAGATCCACCAAATGCGCAATCAAATCATCATACGACTGACGCAACGAAATATCCCCGCCCTTCTCTTTCGACTCCTTATCCAACTCCTCCTCTAATCCCAAGTCGCGTAAATGCGCCACGAGCTTACGAATGATCACGACGATATTACCCCTAGCGATGCACCCAAACATCTTCAGGTCGTTGTCCTCTCGGGGCTTTCCGTACAATATTCGCATCTGTTTGAAGATGGTGGACTTGCCAGATTCCCCGGCGCCGAGGAGGAGCATTTTGATTTTTCCCTCGTCCTCTATTTTGGCCGCCTCAATGGCGGCTTCTACTTCTTTGTTGGGGGCGGAGATGGTGGTTCCGGCCACGCTGGGTGTTGGCTCCGCGGGGGTTGAGGATCCGCAGCCCATGGTTTCTGGTATGTTCGGGTAAGTTTCGGTTTGCAGTCTATCTGGTCTATTCTTTAGAACGAGAAACCTTTGGAAGGTATTCTCTTTTCTAATACTGACTTTTTACCTATCTGTGTAGAATGGCCTCGCAGGCTTCCCTAAAATAATATTTTAACCGATACACCTACAATACCATACCATACCATAGGTATGGTACATATGGTATGATACCCGATACCTCTTCTCTCTCGCACATACACTACACCCAACAATCAATTCATTCAATTTCAATATCGACCATCATGACAGCAGCCGACGAAGCCAAACAATTAGACTCAGTAACAGACCGGGTAGCCGAAACAGAACTAGACTCATCGCGTGCCAATCAAGCCTTGGGAGCCCTCGCCGCAGCAAAACAGTCGGAAGCAAATTCAAGCACGGTAAAGCAAGAAGATGTCGACGTGATTGTGGCGGAATTGGAGTGTTTGAGGGAGGAGGCCGTGGAGTCACTGAAAAAGAGCTTGGAGGAAGACGGGACGTTGGAGGGTGAGGAGTTGATTAGTGTTGCTCTCACTCGATTAGTTTCTTCATGAGGCACATCGTCATAACAAAATTAACAAATGAGGACACACTACAAATCAGTTTTGAACAGAGTGTGTATCCTCGAATTACTAATTCTCAAGCCAATCATTTAGTTTCTTCATGAGGCACATTGGCATAACAAAATTAACAAAATGAGGACAAACTACAAATCAGTTTTGAACAGAGTGTGTATTCTCGAATTATTTATCTCTCAAGCCAATCATTACTACATAACACCATCAATCAGCAATTGAAATGCTTTGACGTTATTTCAAAAGGATTTCCATCAACGCTATCACTGAGTGGGAGCTAGTCTAAATTCCCCGATCCATCTGAAGGATTAAACAACGTGTTCGGTATACCGCTCTCTCCCCCTCGGAAACCTTGCCTTTTGTATATAATTCATCCTGTACACTTAAGCTGTTCGGAGGTTAAAGGGAGATATATTCAGCATTATATGGATGTTTCTGTTTCTGCTTGACGATTCTCAATAAGATTACTGACTTCAGTTGTAGTTTCCGGGTGAGCTTACTAATCAATCTACAATCTACACTGTATCTATCAGTCTGTCGCTTGAGCTATTAGTAGCATAACCATTCACATAGATTATTATAAGTATATAAAAACATATGTGTATAGTGATATTCAAAATCATACACAGACAAAAATGATTCATTCAGAGTTCTCTCAATTGTACTTGAAAAGCAAGGCCGGGTTAGCAATCATCTCGAGGCCAAGGGTTTCTTTTGAAAGGCTGGACCGATTGGTGTTTTTAGTAAAATTTTCATCTGAATCTTCCGAGTCAAAACTCTCATCAGTGTCACTATCCTCCTCTCTAGAAATATTGCTCGAGTTTGATGAAACCATGGAGCAAGATTCCAAATCGTCACTGGCATACAATTTTTTTCCGTCATTGTCAAAATCATCTTCTAGCTCAGGAGGCACCGAAAAGTTGGAACTCAAGCTATCACATCTGTTGCTCTTTTTAGCAACACATTTGCCTGAAGCAGTAAAGCTACGGCTACTTGCTTCACTGTTGTTGTCAATCGAATCCTTACTGGCTACGCTCAAACTATCGCGCGTTCTGTTCCATTTAGCGTCAGCTCTCATTATGAAACGCTGCTCCAAAGCTGAGTTTTGTTCACTTGAATCATTGTTGCTATCACTCGAATAGTCACTTGCTGTGCTGAAACTGTCTCGTGTATTTTTTCTTTTGGTAGCAGCTACATCATTTTTCATTATGAAACGTTTGGCAGTAGAGTTATGGCCACTTGCATCATTGTTAGAGTCACTCGAATAGTCGCTTGTTGTGCTTAAGCTATCGCGACTGCATTTCCTTTTGGTAGGAGCTCCATCACTTTTCATTACGAAACGCTCCCCAATAGATTTACTGCAACCTTCTACTTCTCCGTCCATACCGAAATTGGCAGAAGCAACATTGGACTTCTTCCTTTCATGATCATCTCCATCCTCCAAACTAACCAGCGAATCCTCAAAACTATGAACACTGTTAACAGACTCATCAGAACAAGTGATGTTGATCATTTGCTTCAATGTAAATGAAAAGTCATTAAGCAATGACGATATCTTCCCAACTTTAGACTCCACACTATTTCCATCATCGTGAGAATCGGTAACAACAATATCAATATCCTTGACACTGCTCACTTCATTCTTTGATGTATTCTCATGCGATTTCAAAGATATTTGCCATGCAAGTGATTCACTGGTAACTATATCTGCGCTCATGGGGGATATAGATTCCTGCGACTTACTCGGAAGTAATTCATCGTCAAACGGGGATAACTGCCATGCAAGACTTTCGCTAGAAATCACATTATTAGACGTAGATCCAAATCCTTCTTTTGCTGAACCAGTACTGGTAGCTATATCCTGTTTAGTGAAGTAGCTGTTCACTTTCAGCATTTCCATTGCTGCAGCTGCACGATGACTCAAGGATGAATCCTTTGAAAGTTTGAGTAACGCTACATGATCTGCTGTTTCAAAGCTGGCAGGAGTGATTGTGGGACTCTTTTTGTCTGCAGTAGTGCTAGTTGTGTTGTCCCGTTTGAATGTTGTATCCAAGGCAGTAATGGCTTGATCCAAAACACTGTCAAACGAGGCGGTGTTTGACCTCTGCTTCGTCACTGTGTCACAAGAAGGTTTCTGATAAAGATCATTACATTTGCTACTGGTGTCTGTACACTGTTTCATGGAGTCTTGACTCGCTTTCATCGCCTGCTGCTTTGTTGTAGCAGTATCCCATGAAGGCTCCCGATAAAAATCAGTATATTTCCTACTGGGGACTGTGCTCTGTTGCGTGCAATTTTGGTTCTTTTTCATGTAAGCGTCACTTGAGCTCGTGGATCTGGTGCACGTGATTTTAATGTCACTCATGACATCAATGGAGTTCTGACTGATCTTCGCTGAAGCGGCAGAGTCCAGATCATCTCTTGTGTCGCAGGTCGATACAGTATTCGTGTGGCATATGTCAGTTGGTTGCTTGCTTAGGGATTTCGCAATGCCTCTGCCTTCATCATTATGAGGATAACATACTCGGTTGTAATCGTATGATGTGACACTGTCAATCATTGATTCGTCATCTTCCAATCGTTGATGTGCGAGATTACCTCGACGTTTTAGAAACGAAATATGTTTCACTCTCATATTTGTGTAATAGTCTTTTTCGTCAGGAGTCACTCGGTCTTGACTTCAGCTGTTCTGTGTTAGTTGGATTTGAGAAATGCAGTAGCATTAGAGTGGAACTCCTACACTTTTTGTCCCCTTGTTGAGGCTGCTTGCTGCTTGCCATTGTAAGAGTTGTCGCTGTGAAAGATCATTTTATTCTCTTGGCGAGCGAGAGGCGAGGGGAGAAAAGGGGGGTTCGCATCTGGATGCTAAATCTCGCAATCGCAGGCTAAATCAAGCCTCACGTATCGTACCAAAAGTGATTGTCTAAACACAATATGTGAAATCACTTCAACTGAACCGAACAACAAGACCGACTATCCACACCGCACACCGCACCACAGTGCCCACAGCCCATTCACAACCTCCTAGAGGTAAGATACCATACCAGCTCCTACCACAACCAAGCCTCCAACCTCCAACCACAACCAACAACCCAACACAACTATTACCAGCCAAATCTTCTGTACAGTTTGTTCGCGGCAATACAATTGTTGATCCTGTTTTCTAGAGATTGCTCGAATTATCAGCAATGGACCCAACAGACACATTAGATGGCATAGTCTCCATCCGAACCTACATCGATCGTCTGATTACAGCAGACAATCGGACACAAGGTATGAAAGTATTACTTCTCGATTCTGCCACCACCCAAATAGTTAGCTGCGTCACTTCACAAAGTGAGATATTGGGACGTCAAATCTATCTCGTTTCTCGATTGGGTGAACATCAGTCTGCCAATAACGGGATGAGCCATTCCCTAGAATTAAAAGATGAGGGAAACACTGGACACATGAAGGCCATTTGCTTCATCCGTCCGACGCAATCCAATGTTGGGCTGCTGATTCAAGAATTGTCATTTCCGCGATTTAGTGAATATCACATCTTCTTCTCCGGAATTGTACCACCTAGTTTATTAAATCTATTAGCCGAATCGGATGAGAAGGAAAGAGTGAAACAGATTCAAGAGTTCTACGCAGACTTTTTACCCATCAATGAAGATCTATGGAGTTTAAATTGTCGAAATACATTACGCATGGATACATCTTCTCAAATGCCTGTATTATACCAGCGGAATTTAATGGGGTTGCAATCTATGCTTTTAGCTATGAAACGCAGACCATACGCCATTCGATTTCAGAATAGTTCTAATGTGGCAAAAAAGTTAGCTGGGGATATACATGATTGCATTATGAATGATGACATCTTCCATTTTCGGAGGGGCACAGGGGGTAATACGGGCAACTTTTTACTGCTGATTGTAGATAGGATGGATGATCCTGTCACACCACTGTTGAGTCAATGGACGTATCAAGCCATGGTCCATGAATTATTAGGTTTAAACAACAGTCGTGTCATCTTACGAGGGGCTCCCAATGTCTCCAAAGATTTAGAGGAGGTAGTATTATCCTCGGCTCCGGGACATGATGCCTTCTTTGCATCTCATAGGAATTCAAACTTTGGCGAGTTAGGCGAAGCCATTCAAAAGTTGCTTCAGGAGTATCAGGCACGATCAAAAGAGCACTCGGCAGGTAATTTGAAGAGTATAGAAGATATGCAAAACTTCATGGACAAATATCCAGAGTTACGTTCAGAATCTCATACCGTGTCCAAACATGTGGCTATCATGGGGGAGCTGGCACGACTGGTAGAAGTATGCAGCTTAATGGATGTATCAGCCTTTGAGCAAGACTTGGCGTGCAGTGATGATCAGGCAGGACATCTTAAGCAGCTTATGACCAAGTTGGATCAATCTTCCATCAAGATTCCTGACAAATTACGGTTGGGCATGCTGTACGCACTGCGATATGAAAGTGTCACCCCCAATAATGCAATTCCTGCCGTAAAAGAGGCCATGAAACGGGGAGGGGTACCTCCAAGTAATGTAGCGCTAGTAGATGCAGTCTTGAGATATGCAGGCACATGTGTTCGCGGCCCTGGCTTGTATGGGACCAACAAAGACACTGCCAGTAAACTGATGAAGAGTTTCATGACAAGTGTTCAGGGTGTGAGTAACGTGTACTCACAGCATTCACCTGTTTTAATGGATACACTTGAAGCAGCAGTGAAAGGAAAATTGAAGGGTGACACGCACCCTATGATAACAGGCAGTGGGTGTAGAATGTCATCTTTTATAGAAAATCTTGCCTTCCCTCAAGAAATATTAATATTCATGGTTGGAGGAATGACTTATGAAGAAGCTACCAAGGTGAATGAATTTAATCAAGCTAATGCTGGAAGGATTAGGGTTGTATTAGGAGGAAGCACTGTGCACAACAGTACTAGCTTCCTGGAAGAGTTGAAATCTATTTAAGAAAAGCGTATCTTACGGTACTGCACTTGGTCACAGAGAGAGTGCTAGTGGGAATAGTTCTAAACACCAGGGCTATACAATATCTGAATCATCACTCCTACAATACTTTACAGTGATTCCATCTTAAACTATGAAACAATGGCTTTAATAATATTTATTTTGTGGGTGGGCTGTGGCAGGCTGTGGCTGTGGGCTGTAGTGCAATTCCGTCAAACATCACTTGAATTCTAAAGGTATACCTAATATATTATCACGATGATAACACTGTGTTACCTTTGTCGATTCATGTCGATCGCACTTTCTCCTTCAACAGACCTCAAGGCCTGCTCCTCAAGGTCAAGAGACTCATCCTCATCGCTCCACTCTGCTCAACTACCATACTCTGCCTCCTGCTCCTCTGCTAGCCTTATCAATCTTCCAATCTCACAATATCGTATAAACTCGGAAGACGCTGCTATGGAATCTACCGATAACCATTACCTTACCCACGATGCAACAGAGGCGGACGTACAAGGGATAAATAATTCTTCAGATGAAGATGATGAAAGGGCAGTAATAACTCCCCCCAGCGCAAAACGATCCAAGCCAGCCACGTCCCTCCAAGCAGCTACTCATCTGCTTGAAATTTCTTCACGCATCAATAATGTCGTTTTTGAATTGCAAAAAATGACTGCAATCCTATTAGATGTAGGAAGTGATGATAATAAGGCATCGGATGCGTTGTCGTCTCTCGAAAAATCAATAACTCCATTCCTCACACTGGCAAGTCAAGGCATTATCGATTCAGCTCAACTGCTATCTCCCAATCAGCAAGCAGTGGACATCCATAACCAACAAGATATCAAGTGGAAACAAAGAGTATTAGATGATAGTAAAGAAAAAGACACAAGGAGGCCGCAGCTGCAGTTTATTGATGCTTATGTCACTAGTTGTTATCTGAATGATGAAGAGTTCTGGCGAAAGAAGAACCTGAAGAAGACACTAATACCCAAACGCACTGCAGATGCACCAAATCTGGCTGTAGCTTCTGTGGAAGTTGTTGAAGCATTGAACCAACCAAATCAACTTACAACCCACGCAAGGGTCATTGCACTCCAAAACATAATACCACATAAACTTTCCCCCCAAGATGCGAAATCAATCATACTGCCATTGCCTCAAAATGGTTCTGAGTACACAAAACTCGAAGTCATAGCTATTCTCGAACGGTGCACCAGTCGACAAAAAAGTAAAGCCATTAAAGAAATGATCAGTAAGGAATACATACCATGCCGCAAAAGTAAAATCTATGATATATTGAAGTTGTACACTGACTGCATAGAAAAAGGGCAACTACATGGAGGAATGCTTAACTACGATTGGGGAAAACAAGGAAAGCCACTGATGATTACGGAGAAGATGGTTCACAAAAAGAGAGTTAACTACAAGCACCCAAGACCAACAACTTCTACAGGTACCTTGAGTGAACCAGTGTGTTTATCGTTTCCTCCTCGCAATGGAAGCCAGTACACAAAGGCTGAATTCATCTCACTTATCGCTGATGTAAAGGGTAAAAGCCGGAGCAATATTATCAAACATATTATCCAAAACAAACTGGTCCCTGTAAAGAAAACTACTTTGTATTTAACACTTCAAAACTACGAGAAGAATCCTGATCTTTTGGTTACCAATGAAGAATGGACTAGAGGTTGGTGAGAAACTGTGGGTTGCTGTTAATGATGAGCAGGTGGAGGGGTTGTATGGTGCAATGATGGAAGTAAGAGGAGGAATGGGTTGCATTATGTTGATGAGCAAAATGCTTCTGGTACAAAGTGATATGCGAATTACCCATTGAAATAGCTGTGACTGTAGATATATTATCCGTTTAGTTATATTCATGAATTAACTGTCCTAGGGTTATTATGCTTCGTTTCTAGGCATTTTTCGTCATAATCCTGAGAGCTTTTTTGAGACGTTTAATCTCCATTTCCTTGTCATCTATTTCTGCAGCTTGGCGTTGATTACGAGCATGTAGCCGTTTGCACTGTTCTAACATTCGCTTCTTATCTTTCAGAAGGTTCTGGTTTTCTTCTCGAACAGCTCTAATTTCTCGCTGGCACATCTGGAGTAAATCGTGAGGACTGTATTTGGATGGTGACAAATTGTTGCCCTCTTGAGCCGGTGATGAAACCTTGCCCACTTGAAAGGGTAATGATGCGGGTGATTTTTTAGGGGCATTGAAATCAAAGCCAATTTGAGTTAGCAAGTTTTTGCGTTCCTCGGAAAGCTTTGATCTCTCGTTTCGCTGTCTCTTCATCCATCTGCCGAGAATTGGATTAGCAGAGCAAACCTAGCGAACGATCACGTGGGAAAAAAACGGAAAAATTATATGGAATATTCGGTATCACTTCATTTGCATTAAATTACTTACATCATAATATTGACAGCCTCCATTCTAACCAAAAAGTAATTGAGTAAAAAATCTTTCAGTAAAGATCATTCGAATCAAGCCAGAATTGTCTTACCTTTTCTTTGTATTCTTGCAACTTCTTAAACATGTCATTCCATTGTGCTTTAGTACTCTCCCAGTTAAAGCCAATCTCGTCGAGGAGATCTATTTGCTCTTGAGATATGGCTTTCGCTCTTTTTCTCTTGCGCTGCTTTTCCACCCATACTTTGAGACCTGGAAACTGGGAAGCAGCCTAATGAAATAGTGTTGACATTGAAATGAGTTATGATTCGCAAATTCACTAGATGCATTGGCACAATAGATGACTTACTTGAGGAGGAACATTGCAATGGCCATTCTGAACATATTGCGTAAAATGAACAGAGCAAGATGAGCAAGAAAGCTTACCAAATAAACTTGTAATGACATAATAACCTCACCTGAACTTTGAATTCCTTCAGTTGCTGATACTTAGCGTTCCACTTCTCTTTGTATGGCTCCCAAACAAATGCTAGGTCATTGAGTAGACCAATTTGCTCCGGGGTAAGTGCTAAGTGGTATCAAGATGCAACGTCAGACCAGACTGTCATTATGATGTAATACATCAAAATTGATTAACTCACCACTCTTTTTATCGTCTGTTCCGAGATACCTTGCTCTCTGCAATGAACACCATTTGCCAAGTGATCCAGTTTTCTGAGATCAAAAAGCAAGAGTTAGGTTATGGAGCTTTATAATAGAGGTGCAAATCATGGTGTTAAATTTGACTCTTACATCAGGCACATTAGAGTGTCCGTTCTATTGTAAAATTAAGATTGGGAGACGTTAGAGATATCATGCACAAAGTAAAACACCGTAAACAAATGAATCAACTCCCCTTTTCTTTATAAGCCTTCAATTGTTGATAAGTTACATTCCACTGTTGAGCACGAGGACACCACGCGAAGTCCAAGTCCTCCATATCTTTGATCTGCCTCACAGTGAGATTAGAATCCTTATAATCTCGTCGTTGTTTCCCAACCCACGCAGCGAGTTGTGGATGTGTTTCGGATTTCTAAAGATGTGATTAGATATATGAATATGATGGCTAGGTTAGAATATTTAGCTCATATATTCCAAAAATGAAAATAGTAAAAGTGCCTTGCCATAGGAACGTCGCAGTTTCCATACTGACAAAGGACAGTGACAAGGAAAATTAAGGAAATGAGAAGTGAAGCGTAAAGAAAAGTATAAACAGACTTCAATGCACAACTATCTAACCTCTTCTTTATACGCCTTCAACTGCTCGTAAAAATCATTCCATTGTTCCTCGAATATATTTTTCATAGTACTCATACGAACTTGCTGGTTGGGTTTATGGACCCAAACAAAATTGATTTCATCCAGAAGTTTGATCTGCTCATCGGATAGTTCAGATTTTTGATTGCGTTGGTTGATTATCCACGAGTAGAGAAGTCGATCAAGAGGGAAAGTCTAAAATAATTGATTACGATCAGCTTTTGTCATGGCAGATTCAAAGGGTATCTAATAAAAAGATGAGAGGAAATCACTTACCTTTCGAATGTCGCAATGTCCGTGCTAAATGAAAAGAAATTGTAATGGTAAGTGCATAGAAGGGGAAGAGCACTAACAATTTTGTGCAGCAATAGAACAAAATGATATTTAACCTTTTGTTCATACGCCTTCAACTTCTTGTACATGCCACTCCAATGCTTATTTGCTTTGACTACGTTCACATGATGAGCTTCATCAGCAATAACTGAGAGTGTAGTCAAAACTTCCGAAGGAATGTCAGTAGTTGTGCTGTGCATTTTGTTGTTTTCAATACCCCAAGACAACCCTGAAAATGTGAGGAGAAAGTAAGTAACCAGAAAACAATGATGACGATTCGTTGTCATTGTTGTACAAACTTGCCAACTTCATTCAATCGCTTAATTTGCTCCTCTGTCAAAGTTACTGCCCCTCCGGATGGAACAGTCTTTTTTCCGTCCAATAGAGCTTGGTACATGCGCCTCTGTTTCGTCAACCAATAATATAATTGGCCGCTTTCTTTCAGCCGTTTAGTAACATTAGGAGTTCCAAATTTCTTCTTGTACTCTAATAGTTCCGCAAATTTTGACTCCCATTTAAGTTTTGCTGTTACTTTGGACGTGTCATGAGGCTTATCGGCATGCTGTGTTTTTTTAATTATGAAACACTTTCCATCATCATCTGTAGCCTCCTGCTCTTCAACCCTTTTCAAGACTGCCGCGGCTAATGATGCTTCGTTCATACTGCGTCCTTTCTTTCTCAATTCATTGATGGCATCTGTAACTATTTCTGATTGTGTTACTCCTGATTCTTTATCTTCGGTGGCAGGGGAAGTATTTTCACAATCACTTCGTGGCCGTTTTTTACTAGCAACAAGCAGCTCCTGATTTGCGTTTTTATTAAAAGCTGTTGTTCGATCACAAGGCTCCCCCTCAATAGGCTTTGTTGGATGACCATTTCTTAGCTGTTTCAGTGCGACCACGGCGTTTCCAACTCTAGTCGATTGCACACTCTGCTCGTCGTTACTTTTTGATGCTGCTACTTTTGTTATCCCTTTAACTTTTGGGTTCTTGTTCGTTGCATTTGCTGGGGCTTCTTTTGCACGTGCTGGATTGTGAGGTGCAGCTGCAATCGCTGCACCATCTTGATTTATTTTACTTTTACAACATTTTGCATTCCATTGAAATCCTAAACATAAGTAATCATATTCGCATGAAGAAAAAGAGCATGCCGACAATAGATGTGAGTACTGGCTTGGGGTAGACAGGCCACATAACCTTATAGCACGTCATTAAAATCCTATATAACTCACCGATGCTATTTAATCGATCAATCTGATCAGCAGTAAGATTATTCGTATGCCCATCCATCAAATACTTGTACTTATTTCTCTGACTACAAACCCACCAATATAAACCGGGGTCTTCCTTCCATTTCTTTGGCACATTAACATGTCCATGATTCATTTTGAATTCCAGCAAGTCCTCAAATCGAGATTCCCAAGTGCGCGTCTGTCGCTTCGCTTTCGGTTTCTGCTCGGTTTTATCTTCGGTTGTTGAGTGATTGCCGCCCCCACGTTTCAATTGCTTCAATACGGCACCGGCTTCGACCACTTGCGTTGCTTGCTCATGAATGATTGCTTGCATAGACTTTTTTATTTCGTGGTGATTTGGGAGAGAGCGACGTCGAGCAACAGATTCCAGTGGTTGTGGGGTCTGTGCAATGGCTGGTGGTGGGTGTACTACCACTCCTTCTGCAGTGAGCAACACTTTTCTTGGCATGGTCGAGAAGAAAAATACTTCGTAGCTCTTCGTAGAAGGCCCACTTGCACTTGCGCATACCATTCTGTTCTTTTAGGGTTATTTCAGGGTTGTAGAGTTTCAATTGATTCCGTCTACGTAACAAATACTAATTCCTATGTTCATGTAAAGCCCTCTGTGGATTACTCAACAACGTCAAAAGTTAGATTTAAAAATGATCGTAGATGATGCGTGATCGAACGGACGATTGAACGGTCAATCGGCTTATTTAAAATACTCTTAAAC
>JALLPH010000218.1:0-24780 GCA_036939855.1 Cyclotella choctawhatcheeana
CAAAGGTTTGCATTTGCCATAAAAAAATCTTCCGGAGGGGTGTCGGCATTCTAACAAGAATTTCACAAAATTTCATAGGTATTTATTGTTAAGTTACTTCAATGTCCACTTTGTTCACACTTGCACAATGGGTGTACTGCTGGTCAATACTTAATTTAATGTATCTTATGCTGTCACTCCAAATTGTGATACCTAATCTATACCAATTAATTGTACCGGGCTCCTAAATACTTCACTGCAGCCCCTAACCCCTCCTCAACTTTTCTCTTCTCCAATTCCAATGTGGTGATTGAATTATCCCTACCAAAATAAACAGCAGCATCTTTTTTCAGATTTTAGTCTACATCATGCCCTGTGGCATTGGGAAATACCTAGACCTAGGCACAAAATTTGTGTTCAAAATACACAGTTTCTTGGACAATCATTCAGCAGTTCTGTTCACTTTTAACATCAATATATTTAGTGACATGTATGTTATTACTGTGAATCAGGTGTTTGGTTTTCATTAACAATTTTGTGATGTGATTGATGATAACCTGGTCGCCAGAAAAAAAGCAGCAAAGTTCCCAATGAAGTGGATGAAATGGAGCAAAAAGAGTACCCGCGTTTCGTACCAAATTCGATTCTGATATGGTAAGTATTCTTTGGAATTGTGTTTGAGACTAAACTGAAGTCAGTGCAAATCGTCAAAGGCAGTAATGCTCTTTTCGCGAATTGAAATTTAAATTCACTGAAAAAAGAGCTCGCCCGTCTTTGTCAATGCGCGCCGACCACAATTTAGCCTCAAAATCTAATCGGAAGAGTACTTACCATATCAGAACCAAATTTAGTACGATAATGAAAGTCTTGCATCAATTTGTTGGTGAACACTGTACCTACCAGCAGAAGACATTTTGATCACTAAATCTTAAGGCCTCATCAGCGCCTCCTTTCCCAAAATAGCAACCGAGAACCTTCCTTCAGATGAAGCTCAAAAAGGGTCTTAGATGTCATGTCGCTGTGACATGTCATGACATTTTGCGAAATTTTTCCGTATGTTAAAAACAAATTATAGAGAAACACGTCATGTCATGGTGAAATGTCATGACATGTGACACTCGACAAATCAATGATGCAAAGAATTACATCTTCATACTTAGTAGAGCAATAGGCCTTAGTGGTGAAATATGAAGTGTCTTTCAACGATTTTGGGATGGGACAGAAGTGACCCACTCCCCTTACCAGCTTTTAGTTCAGATCGACCGAAGGCTAAATGCGCCGCTGAACATTCCATATCCATATCAATAGATTCCATCAGCATGGGATGTACTTGGTAAAGCAGATGAGAGATGGAAAAGAGAGTGAGGATCGGCACTATTTGATGGTAACTATCTCTCTTCTCTACCAAGCACCTGGACTAAAACTAAACAACAGCTAGGGTTGATTTTCTCCTTCCAACCAGCCAACCACATCAATACCTTTGAGTTTGAGGGGGCTTGAGAGGGATTGGGATGAAGCGAAAGAGCTAGATTGGAAGTGTGTTGATGTAATTTTCTTGATGGGCCTAGTTCGGGCATCAGGATCCAGTTGTGATGGTACCTACTTGGTCTTGACATAGATGATACATATTATCTACATAGACCTTAACTGTACGTACCTACCATCTGTAATCTGTATGTATGATAATCTCACTCGCCAACCAAGCCAATCAACCGCCAACCGCCCCAACAGAACCAAGAACCAAACCAAAACCGACACAACTGAGACAGCAACCGACGGACGAATTGTAAATTGTACCCCCATCATCATTCATCATCAGAGACCACCGACTCAAAGAACACAACAATTAGCACGACGATGGCAACAACTGCTGCTGATATCATCCCAGGTTCAGTGAAAGATTCACTATTGGCTGCCATTTCTGCAAACAGACGAAGCGTGTCCGAAAGCATAAGGGCACTCCACAATAAAATCCTTGCGTCGGACCGTAATCGTGAATCGGTGCCGGCGTTGACAACTGCATGCGATGACGCAAGAAATAACATAGAAGCCGCTGTAGCTGCTCATCTTTCATCATTCTGTTCGTGCTTCAGTAGCGAGTACGTTAAGATGGCAGAGGAGTACGAACTTTGTGTGGAAGAGATGAAGAGGCAGCATGAAGTTAAAATCTCTCTCATGAGGGCAGAGAATAACGTCCTGAAATTATCGCTCGAAGGCAAGACCCGAACATTGAATATAATGAAGGCAATTGAAAAGAGATCACAGATAGAGGAGAAAAGTTGGGAAGAATACCAACGTGAACAAGCTAAAATTGTATCGATATTGAAAGAAGAAAAACTCGCACAGACGACCGCGAAATCTCTGGCGGAAGAGATGAAACTCGACATAGGAAACTTGCGATTGAAAGTGAATAATCGAGCAAAAAAATTTAGTGCAATAATTGCAAAGAAGCACCCAAGCAGAATACACGAAAATGAAAGAGGTTCACAGAATTCTTCCCTGCCAGCTTCCTCGTCCACCGGAACAAAAGGAAAAACAGAAGCCTCTTCTCAAGCCAAGCTCATAAATCATAGAGAAGTGGATGACAAGGAGAAAGTAGTGATAAAAGTGGGTAAAGAGGTACAGAAATTGGGCATATTTCTGAAAACTGTTGAGACTTGTTACAAGACAAGAGATGGCGATATTTCTCAGAAGGAAGTTGTGGTAACTGATATTCGACATTCATGCGTCTTCCAAGGTCTGATTGGTGTTGGTGAGCTTATCATTGCATCCAATTATTATCTCCTTCACCCGTTCTTAAAATCTGACTAATAATCTCTTCGTGCATCTTTCAGGTGATAAATTACTTTCAATAAATGGGGTGAAGGTGAAAAGCATTGATGATGTCGGGTATTTTGCCAACCAACTTCGTGTGTTTGAATTTGAGATTGCTGATAAAAATCGAACTAATGCGCATTCCGCGAACGTAATTAATGATGGGTCGGGGACTCAAAGGACCCCCCCGAAATCCAACCTCGACGGAAACAGTTCTCCCAGGGATTCACAGAAGAATGGTCTAGACAGCTCAAGTCTTACTTCAAAGAGGCATGTGTTACAAATGTATAAGGAGGTTCCCGACAGGAATCATACCAAGCGAAATCGAACATGTGAAATGAAAGATGACCAACCTAAACTGTGACATTTTAACATATTAAACATTCGATTTATAGTTACATCAATCATTTCAATTGAAATTTCTACTCTGGAATTGATAAAAATATATCTCTTCTTATTTTATTGAAAGTTCTGAGAAAAAGAAATCTTTCATCCTGAAGACTGAGTACCTATCTCTGATTGAAAAATAGCTGCCTCTGTATTTGTGCTAATCCTCACGAATGCTGATTGATATGGCATGTTTCTACAAATCCTACATTAAAACATACCGAATAAGCGGTGGATAAGAATTTTTCTATTCTTATGCAACGAGTTTGTTTGATCAGTACGGTGTAAGGTATCCAACTCATTGACTTATGTACCCAAAAATATGGTAATCAGCATGAGGTGCGTGACGCCTTGACGCCATCGTGCTTTTTGTGCGTGTTGGGTGTGTGTTGTGGTTTGATAGACTATGGCAGCGCAGCATTCAGCAACAACGTGGAGTTATTGGAAGAAATGTATATTGGCAATCAGGGGATAAGAAGGGGAATGTGAGTGTTAAACGGCCAATGTCTCAAGGCTGGTTTAGAGACTTTTTTGTACTCTTATGCACCGCAGTATAAGGTAATTACTTAATCTGCTAGAAGGTTAAAAGAAGACAAATATTGTTATGCAGATATTGATATTAATATTGATGATGTTAAGGTCTTTAGATCTTTCTTGTCATATCAGTTTATCATATGCCTATTATGATTTGGTTTCACGGTGGTTCAATTCTTTCATTAATGGACCCCTCATCGGACGAATTTATACTGCCCTGCAGATGCCACCCGGTCTAATCACACACAAAATCACTGCGCCTTATCATGAAAGGACACCTGCCAATGCAAGTTGGTGGGGTTGAATTCATCCAGGGGCTATCAGGACATGCCCGCCATGGTTGCAGTGGTTTGAGGATGAGGTGGCAACAATTTTTGTATTAGAGGCTCCCGCGCCTGGAACAAAATGGTTAGGGTTAGGAAATGACAAAAAGAAGATGAAATGATAAAAAGAAGATGAAAAGCGAAAATGACTAACACTAACTTTTGAACACGACTAGAATCTGCCTAGCTTCGACCGACTGATCTTAGTCACACTGGTGGTGACATCTCAACTCAAAGGCAGTCACATCTTTTTTCATAGGTTTCTTGTAACCTCATTTTTGAGACTTGAACTTTGGTGGGAGATCACAAAAATCACAAATTTTGTGATTTGTGATTTTGTGAGTCAATAGTGCGAAAGGACGATTCAAGAGTAACGGGAATCTTCCAAATATTTTTTCCCAATTTCATCTTGCAATCTAATTTTTCAGCCTCAGTTAGCCTCCACTGCAAATTTAAAATTTGCATGGTCCGGATTTTAAAAAATGAATCTTCTTTTTTTACTTCCCTCACTGACCACGTGTGCGGGATGCAAAAAAGAAGATTCAGAACTGCGGCAAACTGAGGTTGAAAAATTAGGTTGCGAGCAATCAAAACTGCTAGATGAAATTCTCATTTATCAAAAAGTTCAGTTTCAAATGCGTGCAACCACACAGCTCCACACACGCACAGCGCACAACCCCACAACCATAACCCACTACTAAGCTGTCCAAGATTGTCAAATATGCATGCAAAGATTGTCAAATATGCATGCATGCATGCATGGTCAAATATGCATGCATTTTGATGTACGGTGGCCAGACCAATGGCTCGACTATGCTTGCATGCAGATTTGGCTTGCATGCAAATTTGCATGCGAGCGTCCAAATTTGACCCTCTCATGCAGAACGTAGACCATACTGAATTCCTACGTTGATTTTCTCCGTCTCATAAATGCACCCCTTTTTTGCGCCATCTGGCCGGAAATTGGGTGGCGCAACACATTGGGCAAAAAAGAGTGCCAAATCTGCATGCACAATATTTCGAGCTTTGAAAAATCCCGGACATGCAGATTTTTTTTTCAAACAAGCCTCATCCACGACCGAATTACACCGTCCCTCGTGCTGTATCTAGAAAACCTGAGATACAAGAGGTAAGTTATTTATAGAACTGCAGCAAACTGAGGTGGAAAACCTAGGTTGCGAGCAATTGCGAGCAATCGAAATTGCGAGATGAAATTCTCGTTTATCAAAAAGTTCAGTTTCAAATGCGCGCATACCACACAGCTCCACAACACGCACACAACACCCCACAACCACAACCCACAACCGGTAACCGGCGTATGATACGTCGTGTGTGACCAACCCCACCACAGCCGAACACCCGATCATCGATCACGTATCAGTTGCACGGAGAGAAAACAGCAATATTATCTCTCTCGAAAGGATCGTGGATAACAGGGGCACAATCGAAGAGAAATTCAGCAATTTTATCACCCGTTGCATTACGCCCAGAGAATAAAGAAGTTATCAAGTTCTAGACGGAGGGAGGAACCACACAATGGCATCTACCACCAGTGAAAATATCAAACGAGTCATCTCCAATCCCGATAATAATCAAATGCCCGAATCGAAAATAACGAAGATATCTGACACCAAATCTTCCCTCCCTCCAATTGAAGATGAGGTTACCAAACTAAATATTGATGATACGCCCATGTCTGGCAATCATGACGAAGCCACCACCAACAACACCGAATCTACTAATAAAGCGATGCATCGTGCCATCTCCGCCGAATCCAGTAAATCGGATACCACCAGCGGTGATCCTGCACGCTCTCCCTCCGTTGGTAACTGGGGATGGTTCGAGGATGTACATGCAGGTCATGATGTTTTTATGGGGAATAAGAGTAAGGAGGGAGGATTATTGCATATGGGGAGTGAATTGATGAATAGTCAGTTGTATGCCGGTATTGAATCGGAAAGAGGTGAGTAGTTTTTGTACCATCGAGTATATTGTTATCGGTTTTGCAAATTATCTGTGCATGATTGAAATGCAAACATCATCTTCATTTTGTGCTTGGAAAGCTACGGCCTGAAGTCATAATTGTATACGGGGACATTTATTGATTGATATGCTTCTCTGTATATTGGTTTGCCTTGAACACTTATGCTATTATGTATTTGGTTTTATAATATAGTCGCGTGATTCGATACTTTATCTATGTGTTTTCCGTTGAACTATTTGAAAGAAGATATGCAAATTAGCTTGCTTGTTGCTTGCTGATTAGAGGTATGGAATTGATTAAAATGCAAAGAACAAAGGAGATACATTGGTTTTAGATGATGCCAATAGATGCGGGGGGAGCCATGCCTCTCCATCCATTGTATTGATGTCTCTATCAGACTGTTGATGAGCTATTGAGCTCTCACGTAGCTAGAACCTGCATTTGCTTTCGCTCGTAGTTCAAGTTGAACCCGTGTGTCGTTGAAGTTTGAAATTCCGGAATTTAATGAACCGACAGCTGGCTGTGTCGCTTGACCTTCTTGCGAAGAACTGATTCCTACGTGAGATTGTTGTTTGCGGGCTTGCCCATCTGTCCCGGGTGACGATGAGTTCTATCTAGCTTGAACTCCACCATCCATGAACTTTTTTTCTTCCCGTCGTTCGTGTGTTGCTTTGGTTGGTCCCTGCTGGGTTGCGTGCATTGCATTGCATTGCCCAAGCCGAGACTTCTCTTTGCGGCTCTACAACATAGGGTCTTTGGACACTTGCGTACAATGAATTGAGCCCATCTTCGCTTAACAATACTGAAATCAATTTCTTTGTGATGTGTCGCACAGAAAGCAACGTTAACTCCATGGCAGTCACCGCCCCCATCTACGTCCTGGAGGAAAACCTCTCTAGTCAAAAACTCTGGAAGCAAACAGCGGGGAATCGTCCACCGCAACCAGTAGAGGAAAGAGCCTTTTTTGAACAAATGTGGGCTCAAAACTTTGCCCGGTCTAATGTCAAGTATGAAATACCCGTGGAGGTACTGACTGCTTCCACACCCATATCAATCTCCCCTTTCAATGATGGCTTTGGATCAGACGGTCCGGGGGGGCCTGGTGACCTATCCAACTATAATCTGGCCGCTCCATTCAATGTCAAACCTGGCGACCATCCTACCGACCCAGCCTCCGTCAAAGCCGCCGAGGCAGACGTAGCCGAAGCCACCTTAATCCACAAACTGAATAACAGTAATGGCGCCGTAGAAATGTATTTTGACCCTAATAGACCCAAGGATTACAATCTGAAGACCTTGGGACCGCATCATCATCATCATACTTTGGTGAATAAGAAGATCAAGGGGGATGGTAATGAAGAAGATGATTTGACTGTGGTTGTTAGAGGCGATAATGTTTTTGGGACTACTGTGAGTAAGAGTTTTCCAAGGGCGGATGCATATGGTGGATCTATTGACGGCGTAGATACTGTTAGTGTTTCAATTGCAAGTTACCGTGTTGTGGAGGTAAGACATTGCATGATTTATGTCAATACTGATTGGTCATGATGTAATTTGGCTAATTTATTGCTATCCCCTGTTCACTTTCATTCTATAGTCCAAAAAGCACGGCAAGTATGCTCAATATCTCGTCATATTTTGTGATGGCAACTTTCGCAACACAATCGGGGTCTGGAAACGGTATTCAGACTTTTCGGAACTCAGCCGCAAAGTTACACAAGGCCATGCTGAAGGGTGTGCAGGAGTTGTCAATGGAATAAATCCCTTGTCTGTCTCGGATGATAAAGATGATGTTGAGATTCTGCCCAACGCAATTACAAGCTGGTGAGCATTAATACTGTTAACATATTGACACTATCAGGGCTCTTGCTTACACAACCAACTCATCTCTGTTTCCGTACTTAACACCACAGGAAACTCCTTAAGAAACGCCAACGGTGGTTCCGCTGCCTTGATGCTGGATACCTCTCTCTTAAAGTATTCCTCCTTGAACGCTTTCTTCATGATATCTTATTCGAGAGTTCTAACCCCCAGATTTTACGAGATTTTGTTGGTTGTCATGGTTCTGAGTCAAGTAAGCTCAATGCAAAAGGATGAGATACGGGGGCTCGATTGTTTGATCCTTTTTTGTTGGTTGTCAGGACTTAATTGCCAAGATGAGGATCATTTTGAGATGAATCTGTACATAATATCGCTGTGTGGTGTAAGACGTAGAGATTGATTGTTTTAACATACAAGACCATACCTGAGTGATAACTCAATACTCCTATGTTAGTTTAACTCAACAACTCCAGCTCTTTTTTTGCCAGCCCTCAGCGTTGCCTCTTTATTCTCATTAAAATCATCTGCTGTGACAACAGCATTTTCGTCTTCAACTTTGACGTCATTTAACTTGGCTCCACCACCCTGAATCAACCGCCGCGCCTCCTTCTTACTAGTAGCCAACTCTAATCTCACGAACAAATCAATAATCTTCACTTGTCCCAAATCTTCATTTGTAACAAAGATACGATTCAGACTTTCTGTAGATGCACCTCCACCACCCTTAAACATTGTATCAATTGTTTCATGGATTGATTTTAGACAGTCCCTCCCATGCAATAATGCCGTAGCCTCATCTGCCAATACAATCTTGGCCTTATTGACGTCACCTCCTTTCCAATTTTCCATCTTCCCAATCTCCTCCAATGGCAACTCCGTAAACAGCTTAAGGAAACGAATGACATCTTCATCACTTGTATTCCTCCAAAATTGCCAATAATCATATTCACTCAATTTATCTGCATTAAGCCACACTGCTCCACCTGCCGTCTTACCCATCTTCTTACCATCGGAGGTAGTGATCAAAGGAGCTGTCAATGCAAACAAGCTCGCACCGTCAACTCGACGTCCAAGCTCTACACCAGAAATCATATTGCCCCATTGATCACTCCCCCCTAACTGAAGTCTAGCCCCATAACGTCGATTCAATTCTAAAAAGTCGTAAGCCTGAAGTATCATATAATTGAATTCCAGGAAAGAAAATGGTGCCTCGCGTGTTAGACGTTGCTTTACAGACTCAAACGATAACATTCGGTTAATGGTGAAATGCGTTCCATAATCACGTAGAAATTGCAGGTATTTCAATTCCGATAACCATTCGTCGTTGTTCACCATGATGGCATCACTCGTTACTGAAGCATCGTCATCTTTTTGGAACGAAAGGAATTTTTCAAAGACGGAGCTGATCCCCCTCATGTTCATTTGGATAATTTCATCGGTCAGCAACACTCTGCTTTCATCTTTACCCGTGGGATCGCCTACTTTACTAGTACCACCGCCAATCAAAACTATTGGTTTGTGTCCAGCCTTTTGATAGTGACGTAATATCATGATTTGTAATAAAGAGCCCACGTGAAGGGAGTCAGCAGTGGCATCAAAGCCTAGGTAGGCCGGACAGCCGATACCGTTGGAGGAGGATAGGATATCATCGAGCTCAGAGAGATTGGTGCATTGAAAGAGGAAACCGCGGTCACGCATGGTTTGGAGGAAGGGTGATTTGAGATTGGCAATTGTTTCATCGTCGGTAGTAGGGGTGGGCGTTTCTGCTTCTTGTGTCGTCGAGAATAGACGCGAGTGACAGTAGGTCGGTACAGTGTGTCTTGTGGATATGACTCCATGTCTTCCTGATGAAGGTCGCGGTGCAAGAAGTGAAAAGGCACGCGAGGCACGTGCTGTTATTGATAGGTACATGGCCATTTTTAGATTCATGTTGGCTTTGATAACGATGATGAGAAGATGCAGATAATAGGACAAGAGCGCTGCGTGCGATGCTACTTTGGTTTTACATTGAACTGATCTGTTCCATGTTCATGGTTGAGGTAGTGTCTGGTAGTGTTCGTGCGTCAGAAGTAGTGAGAGCCCACAATTTTTTCTTCCCCCATTCGGTGAGTGGGTAAGAATTTTAGAGGGCAATATTTAGTTTGCTGATTTAGTATCTTCAACTAACAATACTAAAAAGTAGCACAAGACCCCGTACCGAATCGAAAAAGCCTACTAAAATAAGTTGTTAACAATTGAAATTCTTCGACCAATGCCATGCGATGAACGACAACAGACAACAAGACGAAAGACAAGAGAGGCAAAAGGCAACACACCCCACGGACAACCAAACGACCACACGAACGAACTCTACACCAATATTGGCCACAATGCCAGGAGGAATCAATTTATTCAAGAACAGACGCCCGGGAGCAGGAGCAGGAGCAGGAGCAGGAGCAGGAGCAGCTCTATCCCAGCAATCCACCGACACGGCAGCTGCTCCCACCGATGGCGCGGCAAAGACCGCCGCCGCCAACAATGCCGTAGCCCCGGTAGACGCATCGGAAGGTCAAACCGGCGACGATAATGGATTCCCTTCGTTTGACGATCGTCCGAATACCGGCGGCAGTAATGGATTTTATTTTAGTGGTATTGGAGCGGAGGAGCATCATACGGGTTACGATGACGGTGCTGATAACTTTAGTATGGCGAATCATTTGGATGGTGATTACGGTGTGAATCTAGGTGAATACATTATAGATGGATTTTTGTTTGTTGTGTGTGATTTGATGTAAATGTCATCGATTTTCGAACAACTGAAAAGTTAATATGGTGGAATTCTAATCGCATTGTTTCTTGTCTCTCAAGGGGAACAAGAAGCATCGGCCAACCCCACCGTACCGGCGGCTCTTCCTCCCAAAGCCGAGGGTCTAGCACCTTTTGCCCGTAGAAACAGGCGTAATTCAATTGCTGAGCAGCCTCCAAGTGCAACTGGATCTTCGTCAAATGCTATAGAAAATCTAGAAGAAACCAATGCTCCCGAAGAATCTGAAGTTGCCATGGATTTGGATGAAAAAGTGACCAACTTCGAGAATATGGAGAATTCGCAGGAAAATACTGCCAATTCTCCCGAGGCGATCGACGACACTGCCAATATTTTTGACAACTTCAATGCCAACGCATATGGCGATCCAACCCAAGAGCCACCGAAGGTACCCGAATCCATTTCGGAGGAGGGACAGGAGTACGTCCATGACGATTTGACCGAGACTAGCTACAAGGAGACCATCGATGTTGCCGTGGAGGAGCAGGGGGAGAACACAAAGCCAGCTGAATCAAATGCTGAGGCATCTGGACGAGATGATGTCGAGATGAATGTTAGTTCTAAGGAAACGGAAGCTCCTGTTGCTATGGAAGAAGATTCCAAACAGCAGACTGCTGCCAAGACCACCAATGCTGCTCGTGTTTCCATGTCTCCTACTCAGCCCAATGCCACCAATCGTGGCGGTGACATCTCTTCCGCTGGCAATAGCATGTTCAATTCGACGACGACTTCAACTGGCATGTCAAATCAGACGGCCGCAATTTCCGGTGCCATGGCTAGTTTTACCAATATCGGTCCAAATGAGAAACAGAAGTACGAATCTTTCAATGCCCAATCTAATGGAAACACTATGGACACGAATATGGATGACGATAATAGTATTGTCATTCCTGGGGTGGAGCCCATTCCCTTGGACAAAGCGCCGTTCACACATCATCCTGAATCTACATCTACCAATGAGGCTCAATTTGGAACTGAGCCTAATACTACCGGATTCGCTGATGGCTTGGACACATATATGGATTTGAACACTCCCATGGAAAAGGAAAACGATTCACATGACACGGATATTTATATGGATGAGGCGGAGAAGAAGGATGCAGCCACCAAGAGCAATGCTGATATGGCAGCTTCTGTGCCAAATCAGACTGCTCGTAACTTCTCTGGCATTCAAAATCCAGTCCATAGGAACAAGCCAGCATTGGTGAATCGGACCGCCTCTAGTCGCATTGCAGCCTTGGGAAACAATCTCAAGAATAAGTTCACCGTCAAGAATAGATTCAACTCTGCCACGCAAAAGGCCAAAGTCTCGAATCGGGCCACTGTTGTTACCACCAAAGTTGCCGCTGCTCGTAACTCCACAACGGTCACTCCTCCAGGCCGTGGCCGCAATGTGAGTGGCAATACAACCACACCTATTCCTCATCCTAGCAACAATGACAAACATGCAAACGCTTCTGTCACGCCCGACGCTACTATGCAGAACTTTGCTCATCCTTCCGCGCCAGTGCCAGCTCAAGAAACAGAGAAGCTGTCTTTGGAACATGTTGCGCATAGCAATAAAGCAACTCACTTTACTCCACCTTCCTCCACTACCAACGCTAATACTACTCCTAAAATGAGTAACGTTCATGGTCAACATACACGTCCTTCCGTGTCAACGCTATCTCGTGAGACGCAGAAGCAACCTGTCGCAGCACTCCCAAAGAACCCTGCAGCTAGCAATGGAACCAACTTCAGTCCTCTTGCCTCCACCAACAAGGACACTATCACTGCTCCCAAGACGAGTAATTTCCACGGCCAATCTGCTGCTAATCAATCGAAAGATACTCTATGGAACCTTTCCATCACCGAAGCATCCTGCTCAAACCATACATTCGATGAACTCCTACACCAGTTCCTCCAAGATATTCAAAAAGCCGCCGATCTTCATGATCAAGGAGAAAACGAATTGCTCGACCTTGAAGTTGACCTTTCTCATGCAATGGCAGCAGCTCTTCGTTACAAAGGTGATATGATGGATTTGTTGGATGATATTGAGAATACCAAGGCTTCGGCGGAGCGTGTACTTGCTCATTTTTCAGAATGAGCTGTAGACAAAGCAATAACTAGCGGGACGCCGTGCATATGAGAAACTCGTGATCTTGATACACATTTTGGATTTTCTTGGAGAGAATCTAGGGTTTGGAGATCCGCATACATATTCAATGCCTGCTTTTTTTATGAATGATGTCTTGTTATGAAAATCTAGCCTAGACACTATTTTCATAGTAGTACTAATTTTTATCAAACTGTAGTCTCAAATGTTATGTTTACTTTCATAAATTATGCATTAACTTCTACGTTGATCTTTCTCTGCCTGTTGATATATTTACTTGATGTCATTTCAACACCTATATCACAAACAGGTGCTTCTTCACCCGGAGGTTCTCCTTCACATAAAAGTACATCAGTTTTGGTGAATGAAAATGTCCCGAAGACAAATAAGGGATCTTGATATCAGATCTTGAGCGGGTAACCGAATAGTTTAGGGTGGAAGATTGGATGGTTTTAGATCGAGAAACATACAACACTCATGCTATTTCGTTTCATCAGACGGTTTATCTGTTGTAGATGAAGTTTGTGGTGCTGCAGTCGTCGGAGGATCTTTAGCGGATTCTTTCTTATCTGCAGTGGATTTGTCAACTGCAGGCTTTTTGGCCGATGGAGCAGCATTACTGTCACCGCTCGTCTCATCCGCTTTTCTCTTCTTAGTGTTTTTAACACCAGTCTTTTTCTTCGCAGGAGAAGGCTTTGGTTTGGGTGATATAGGTCTCTTCTTTGTACCATTATCCCCCGTTGTGTTGTCGTCATTGTCAGTTTCATCTCCTCCACCTTCGCCCTGTTCCTCGTCTTCGTCCTCATTGTCATCCTCATCCTCTGGACCATCGTCAACAAATTCGTTTTCTTCGTCCATCTCACCATTATTAGGTGAATCGAATCCAATCTTGGAGCTAACATCGAAACCCCAAGCGCCCAATGGTCTAACAATGTCACGTAGCAGTAAATCATATTGTTTATCATCTATGACTTCGTCATCATCATCAGAATCATCTTCCTCAGAGAGTAATAAATCTTCATCTTCCCCATACTCCATTTTGCCACCCTCGTAATAAGAATGATAGTAATCCTCCTCTTTGTCAATATCCTCATTCTCCTTTCGAAAGTCTTGTAATTTTTCGATGTCGCTTTGTTTCAGATTTGTCTTAACTTTCTCAGCGTCACCCGTCGTGGATACCTCCTCCACATTGGATCTTTTCCGATCCACCTCCTCCTTGAATCGTTTTTCGCGTTCCAATCTCTCTTTATAGACACGCCGTCTATGCCGTTTCCTCCGTCGACACTCCACCAAGGTGGCCTTATGTCCCTCCAATCGTCGATCGCGACATGCCTTGGCTTGTGTCAATACCGACGACAGGAAACGATCCGATGCTGCACTGAGTAAAAGGGAGACGGCATCATCGTAATAACCACAGCCCTGAGTGTGCAGTATTCGTCGGGATAAATTTTGTGGTGTGGTGGGTGTATAATTAGCTGTACTAGTGCTTGTTGGAATAGCAGATGAAGTAGCACTAGTTCCCATTGCAGTAGCATCCATATTATGATGCCGGTAGTCATCCTTCCCACCCAAACTAGCACTGCGTCCTTTAGAGATGGATTCCGATCGATCTCGTGAAATTTGATGCCCTGTTGCGTGATTGCTTCCGCCACGAAAACTATTGGACCCGCACAACAACGCTAAAAATCTCATTCGCTTTTCGTCCTCGCAATTGGCCTCTCGCAACGATTTGGAACGAACATCCTGATATAGTTGTGACATTGCCGCGGAAGGGGCCATGGGATTAGGTATTGGTTTCACACTGCTATTGCTCGATGGACCATTCTTAGAGGAGAGGAGTGGGCTCTGTTTGATGGTGTTTGTATTATTGGTTGGGAGAGATGATGACTGTGGTCTGGATACATTATTGTGGTTTGTAGAGCCATTGGTCATTGGTTTGTTGGTGTTGACCATGCTTTTATAGTGATGGGAGATGTCGTTGGGGCTTCTTTTCAATGAACTGATGAGGGGCAGCACGCTAATGGTCCTCAATATCAAAATGTATAAGCGCTTTGACTGATGACACTAAAGATGCAAAATAATGTGTAGTCAATACAATAAGATGAAACAGACCGCTGAGACTTCCAGATACTCACAGTTTCAGCGTAGAGGAAAATTTGCAGAGATCGATTCAATGGTGTGAAGTGTATCGCCTTGTGTATCTATCAGGATGTTGCAACTCAAAGCAGTCCGCCTCCGAATATGCGCAATAAGTAATCGAGCGACTATCAATAGAAATGAAAGAAGGAGGACGGTCTCTCCACTTTTTCCGGAAGCTAGCTACACACCCCTGGTACGCACACCCTATTGCTATATCTTTCGATTGATTGTGTTCATTGTGATCTTGGGTAGTTCGTTGGGGGATAGTATGGCGGATGTTGGGGTTGGGAGTTGGGAGTTAGTTTGGAGAGGTGGGAGGAGCGTGGCGTGTGGCGTGTGGCTGTGGCGTGTGCGGATATTTTTTTGTGCGTGTTTAATAGTTGTAAATAGGTAGGTATCGTACTGTAGAGGTTTACTAGCGGCTATAGCAGCGCGTGCCTGCCAAGAGCGTGCAGTAAGTTGTCCGAGATTGTCTTAAAGCATGTGTTGTCAAATCTGCATGTTCAAATCTCGAAATATTCTGCATGCAGATTTGGCACTCTTTTGTGTCCAAGATTGCATCAAATCTGTATGCATGTCGGTCTGTGTTGCGCCAGGTTGCGCCCCCAAATTTTCGGCCACAGGTATGTGAGGTGAGGAGTGGGGTGGGGATCGTGCAAAAATGGGGTACATTTTAAGGGGGGAGAAAATCAATCTAGGAATTCAGTATGGTCTACGTGCTGCATGAGATGGTCAAATCTTCACGCCTGCATCTAGGATATTGACTGATGCTTAGAACCTTCTTACTAATATACACTTCCCTATGATCTATGACAACTCCTATTTGTGATTTTTGCCGACAAATGACTGCTTTAGAATTGCAGGGAAACTAACATTCCCCCCTAAAACTCTTGACGTGATAAACCACATTTTTCTTTCTCAATCTTGCCCCAATGAATGCCTTTTTCTCCATAGATACCTTTCAACCGCCTAGCTGACCGCCTGATTTCTGGTCAATTTCGGCGAACTTTTTTGCATTTTTGTTGACGGGTCATTTTGCTCTTTTTTGAGTCTCTCCCAATGACCCTTGTTACTATTAGTATGAGATGTCTAGAAAATGTCTTGAGTGTTGAGTATTCCTGAGTGCAGGGTTTTTGTAGCTAGAAAATGCCTGCCAGATGAATCACCAATGCAGTCAATAATGAGCAGAGATGTATTGGTATGATGTCAACCAGCCTCTTTCTTAGGATTTGGAATGAGTCCATGATACATACGTTTCAGCATAGTCATAGATGGCACCAGTGCTGATCATGCACTTGCTTGCTACTTATACTTCGCACCCAAATTTGGAATTTGGAATTCCAACGTTAGAAATCAGTATTTAAGCTTTTTCTGCATCAGAACCATGGCAATTGATCTTAATGTTAGCACCTGATGGCTCATGATGTTAATATTGCTCGACCCAGCATCTGTAAATGTAAAATAATGGCACAATCAATGCATCCTTTGCTGAGAGATTTTATCCTTGAGCATAACATTTGTGGAGTTATGATACTTGCATTCAATATGCTTCATTTTTAGAATCAACATAGACTTCAGTAACACTGCACAACTGTGTTTGGTCACCAAATTGGTCAAGCTATTGGATGATTGGACGGTGTGTGAAGAAGAATCTTGAGTTGATACAATATTTTTACTTGTAGTAACCCTGGGAAATTCCAACTTTGCACAACTCCCAAGTTTGTTTGCAAAGTAGCTTGAGTTATACTGGATTCTCCTCAAATAGTATCCTTTCTCTTTCCCAAAATTTGAAAAGCGGTGAAAAAAACTTGAATCGAACCGAATAGATCTTTTTAGAAGATGGATTCGTCTCAATTCAAGTTTTTCAACAGTTTTTTTAAAATTCAATTTGGCTGACCGAACCAGAATTTTACCTGAACCGGAATTTTTCCAACGACTGGTATAAGTTCAATTCCTTTTTTTGTTTGTCTGTGTCTCATATCTAACATGATTTGCTTAGACTGTCGCCCATTGTTCTTGATGTGACAAAACTCAAAACCCATAGCATCAGGTTTCAGGTCTAATCATGCAAAATTAATACAACTTGAACTAAAATAAAAGCACCCTTGTGGAAACAAACTCTATTTGGCTATACATTCCAATAAATATTGGTTGACAGTACTAAAAGATTGAGAGTGAGAGTAGGTAGCTAGCTCCCAAGATCTGTCTCATGCCATCATTTTTGGAACAATGGGTTTATGGTTTTATGTAGTTTTCTCATAGTGATTATCTAAATTTCCAAAAATGCCAATGACTCATTCAGGTGCAACTAAAACAAGTGGCGCCATAATACAAGAAATTAGTCAAATAAGTTCTGTGACTTGTGGATGTGAAGTTTTAGGGAAATCTTTCCTTCTTTTTTCAAGTAACTAATTATTTGTTTTAGTAAAGTCCTAGTGTAGGTTCACTTGGTTTTTAACGACTCATTTCCTGTTTTTAGTCGACCCACATTGATAAAGAGTCTCATGTGTGTTGCATGTTATCAACTGGCAAATGTACTCATTGAAACACACAGGCCACAATGCAACGAGCCACTCATTTGGAGTGAGAAACCTGTCCAGTAACAACTATTTCGCCAACCCCTCTCTGGTGGGCATAAACTCCTATTCTAGACTTTTGATCGGGGTTTTCTACCCTTGCTACTTTTCCCCAAGATTTTTTATTGCTTGACAAAAGCGAAGACTACCATACACAACAAATGCAGCACCAATGATACAAGTAACCGTATACTGGCCTTTCAACATATGAGAGATTTAAGTGTTTAAGATTACAGTAATTACTTCGCATCACAACAGGAGAGAATGTCTAATGATTGCACTTCCTCTTCGGGTACACCTAATGCACGTAGCTTTTCCTGTTGAGCTTCCAGTGCCTGATGGTACTTCTTTTTTGCTCGAGCAATTGCGAGCTCGAGTTTTTCTGTTTCTGTGTCGTTGCATTCAATGAACTCCTCGAGATTTTTTAGCAATATGTTGGCCTTATCTTCAGATAGACCCGCAGAATACATTGTATGTTGAAGGTGTTGTTGGAGTATTGAGTTGTCTTGCTTCTGAATATTCATGTTATTCTCTAAAATCGCTTTCCTTTCATAGTTTTGAGTGCACGCTGCAGCAGTTGCGTCATTAGTACGATCTCGAAGAATCTCAGTCTCTCTTTGGATTTGAGCGTATTCCTCTCGTAACATCTCAAAGTTCAGCTTTGCCTCTCGAATGCGTCGTTTTGTGAGAGCTAGCCTTGCATTCGTGTTCTGAAGAGAGATGCTGTCTTTAGCGTAGTCTTTGGTTCTGATCTCCAAATCGGCAACCTAAGATCCCATGATGGTAAGAGTTCTCAAGTGAAGCGAAATTAAAAACGCAGCGAGCACTTACCTGCTGCATGCACTCGTCCAATTCTTTACTGTTGTCTACATTACTCTTTTCTAGACGCTCTTTTGTTTCATCGTGGTGTATTGCTGCCTTCTTTAATCTACGTATCTCCATCTGCAGTTCTTCCATCTCGATCTCTTGCTGCCTCTCGATATCATCGAAGTAATCGCTCATCTCTCGACAAGAGGTTTCATGTGATTGCATTAAATCCTGCATATGTGATTCTTTGCGCGATGACACAATCTCAAGTTCAGCTTTGTGTTTAGCTTCAAGCTCTTCTTTCAACTGAGCGTGTTGCTTCTTGCAGTCTTGTTCGAAGCAATCTACTTCTGAGTCTAAATTTTGCCTGATCTGTACAAGTTCTTGGTCAATATCTGCTTGCAGGTTCTTGATTTCTCTAGCATGACGTTCTTCTATCTGTCTTAGTTGTGACATCATTTCTTTCTTAGATTCGCCAAGCTCCGACAAACGATTTTCTTGATATGCACCGTAAAGCTGCTGCTTCGTGATGTCCTCCTCTGCTGCGGCCTTGATCTTGTTATCATGGCAATATTGGATGAACTTGGCTTTCTGCTTGTAAACTTTCAGCTCTGTTATATTGTCTTCTTCTACGTTTTGGATGTCCAAATCTATCTTGTCTATCTTCATTTCAAGCTCACGAATTTGCTCCTGGGTTACATTGTAGTATTCTTGTAGAGATGCATGCTCCACTTGATGCTTGTTGCGGCTTTTTCGGCATGACTCTAACTCTGACTCTTTCTCGGCAGCGAGATTGCGCAGCTCTTCTAGTGACATTGTCTGCCACTCTGGAGGTATCGCCGGCTGATGTGTGCCCTGAGAGGTATGAATATTGTTTGAAGTAATGCAAGGTAAGCGTTGATCTCGTCAAAATGCAATCACACCACAAATCGGACTCACTTTTGACTTCACGGCCTTTGATTTGGCCTTCTTTTTTGGCATGGTTTACGATCAATGAACGGTGGAATCGGCTAAACTTGAGAGGCTAGAACGGCAGGCCTCTGAAGAAAGAGGAGGAGGGTTTTTGCAAGAAAAATTAGATTTGCTTCTTTTTGTGTGAAAACTGGCTAGACATCTTAAAATCACGGACGTCCATGCTGACGTCCCTCGGTTGTACTTTTTACTAGTGGTGTTTCACGGTGTTGCTGCGTGCTGCCGATATTACCAAAAAATTGCTGTTGATATTTGTTGAAATAACTGCTCATCTTACGCCTCGAGAATAAGAAGGCGATGTGCAACTTAAGCCGTGTTGACAATCAATGCCTTGATTCAGAATCCCAACTCAGACACTTTCAAAACATCTCATCTGCTTCTCTTTCCTTCATTGAGGTCCTCCCCGTTGTTTCGACTCAAAAGAGGAGTAGACACAAAACTACAAAACAAGCTAACATCAGTAGCAACCTCGACAAAAACTCTCTTGCCATTTCCAAAGATGATTCCTCCTCGCTCATTATATGTGGCATCGATGCATTATCTTGATTCGTCTGTTCGGACACTCTTCCAATACCACCCAATCCACCGTCAGATCGATGCAGCGTAGGGACTATTGGATTATGAGGATCTTGCGTGTTGCTCATACCACCTTCAGATTGAGAAGCAGCAAGATTGTCAATGGTGTCAACCAACCCCATCAATACGGAAGTCAAGCCACCACGATGTTGAGTGCCAGTGTGATAAGCTCTGGGAGGCGATGACGATAGAAGCGGTTGACGGCGTGGTTGTAATGCCAATCGGAATGGAGATGATGTTCCCATGACTGTGTCGTTGGTCTCTGTAAACTGTTGCGGTGCCAACGCTGGCGGAGTGGTTGGGTGGAGTGTTCTATTGGTAACCCATGGCGACGTGGGGACAGGACGTGATGGTACTGAGGGTGCTGTTGCATTTTGTTCCATTTCATACTCTCTTTCGTTAATTTGACTTCCATTTCGATGGATTGGAGTATCATTATTGGTGTGATTTGTCCTATTCGAAACTGGATTGTCCGCAAATTGCCTGGGGCTATCGAAAATAGGTTCAGTTGTCACAGTCGACTGCTGTCTCGGAGAATTTTGCTGTCTAGGGGAAGCACGCCGTCGTTGGCGCAATCCTACATTGCTGGTTGGATCAGTATCAAATGAAGAGCAAACATCATCTAGCGTAGGTGAATCTTGGGGTGCTGTTGCGCCTCTTTCTGGTAAATCAATAGCTTCTCTCGCTGCTGCGGCAGCTGCAGCTGCAGCCACCTTCAATGACGCAAATTCAGCAGAACCACTATTGCTGCATTCATCCATGCATCCCGGACCAATGGATTCATCGTCAAAAGATTCCCTAGTCGCAGCAGAATGGTGAATATAAACAGGAATCACCGAATCCACTGTACAATCCGCTTTACAAACTGGACAACACCGCCTGCTTTCATTGTATCTTCCCCCTGATGGATTATACGGACGATGATTCGCATTGACATTACTATACGTCATTTCATTTAGAAAATTGAGTCCTGCCCTACCTCCTCGCGACGCTGTGGGAGCCCCACGAGGAGCACCAAACGCAGCTGTATATTCACTGAGCAGTATTCCAGGTTCCAACCATTGGTAAAGACATGTCCAGCAGTAGAGATGTCCACAACGAGTAACTACTGGTTCATCTGAGACAGTTTCTAGGCAGATGGAGCAGAGGAAGCGATTGTCTTTATTGCTCGATTTGTTGGTGAATCGCGGTTTCATGGCAGGCATTTTACGATCTAAATCATCTGATGAGTTGTGGCTAATAGATGACGTGGATGGGCGCGGATTCAGTCTCCCTGCTTCTAGTTCCAATCTACTGATGCTTCCTGGATTATTTGATTGTTGAGATTGTTCACGTCCAATGTCTGATGTTTGTTCGGTTGCATTACCATCTTGAAGTGAGTAGTGAATATCATAAGTGAAAAAATGTGAGAGATACAATCATGTGATGCACAGCAAGCTACTCCATACTCCATACATCACGAACATGAACTCTGAACTCTATCAAAAGGATTTATTTGTAGCGAACATGTTATTCATGCCATTCTCTATCACGATAAACACCGAATTCGTTATTGTGGCTTCTGAAAACGGCATGCGCAGCTTGTGTCTCACCATTTTCATCAGTAGTATCAACGTTGACATAATTGTCCTCAAGCGAAGCAGGCATCACTTCCTCTTCGCTGTCGTCGCCCAAGCTCATCTCGCTATTTTAATATTATTTAGCTCACGACACAAGGTTCTCAGGATTAGAGCTTGTTTGGGCTGCGTGGATAGATTGGAGTTTGGAGTTGTTGCTTGTGGTACATTTGTTGCGGTTGGTTGCGTGTCGGGTGTTGCTTGGGGTTGGGGAGGTGGGGCGATGGATTCGCGACCTTCGGAGATCTCTCGCTGAAGTTCGCAAGTACTATGGTACATCGGCTTCAACAACAAAAAAGATAGGTACAGACCACAATCATTCATCTATCACCACAAGTCACAAGAGACTGATACATTCACCAGTGTTACCAAAAGCCGTCATCCTCACATTACTACATTCAACAAACGCATTCTCTCTTGGTTCATTGCCGTCTGATAAACGCAAAACTTGCCTACATGCATCGCGAAGATCATTTATATCCAAGTATACAACATCGGCACTAGCAGCTCCATTGGTAATATTACCGAACATGTGCAATGCAGCTTCTGTGCCAGTACAAAGGGCAGTTGGGTCTGCTGAATCACGATGCCGTGAGGAGGGCAATTGTTTAGAGACATTTGAGGTTAGTACAAGCTAGTATTATAATTTCGATATTCTTTCTCAATTTCTTGGGTATCAAATCTCATGTGTCAACTATGCACGCAAGTTGGATGGAGCAGTCGGTTGGAATTGGGGTGGTACAGAACGATGTGATGCAAGAGATACCAACTGTGGACCAGATGGTAGACTGCGAGATTCACCCCTAGAAGGACAACCAATCCCACCCATTGAAGATTTACAGATTACTGATATAATCGAAATGGCAGTAACCATTGGTACCGGAAGCACAGCGACCACAGATATCCTACGGATTGGATTGTATGGCACCACATGTCCAGAATTAACCAAAGAAATGACAGAACTATGCGGACGTGGAATAGTAACAAGTCAAAACTTACTCCTGGGGGCACCTGTTCGATTAGGAGAAGGGTATGGTGCACTAACATACATCCGACCAGAAGAACGACTAGAGTTTGGTATTCCCAGTCAAAAAGTTGCTTATGCAAAATCGATTCGAAAGGCGAAAGCTCCAGAGGAATTTGTACCACAATCACGACCAGGTGGGGAACGTCTTGATCTTGTAAAAGCGGAACAATCTGCACGATTACACAATTATGCTGGATTGATCTCTTTACCTAGAGATGGGATTGGATATGGAGGTGGTCTACTTGGGAATGACGATGAGGCATTTTCGTCTGCCTTCCAAATAACAGCTTCGGAAGCGCCTGATATGGATAAGGAAGGCAGGAAAGTTATTGGTCAATTGATTGATGTTAATTCTATGAATTTATTGGCTCGTTTGGCTGGTAGTCCAACAAGAAAAATGCTTCCTGGTCAGAACGGTGGATCTCCACTAATCAAAGTTTCTGTTGATGAATGTATTGTCAGTTCAGCTAAAGAATCAACATAGTATTTTTGCAAATCTGTTCTCGATAATACTTGAGCTTAAGTATCAGGTCTTCAGGATATTCCTTTATGTCTCAACTTAGGTAATGTATCAATGTGCGACGCTTCTATTCAATGTTAAAGTGAGGCGTTTAACTTCCCAATGATTCACCACAGTTCCAACAAAAGAAAGCATCACTGCGATGAGGCCCAGATCCACAATTTGAACAGAGTTGATTCCTCTTCATATTATCGGGGCCAACTTTCCTCGGTTTCTTTTTGCCCATAGCCCGCTCTTTTTGAAAGTCCAGGTATGCCTCAGCTAGACTGGCAGCTTGGGCTGGAATGATCGCTACCCCAGCTAAAATGGACATAACAACCACAAACCGACCTTGGGGAGTTATCGGTGTTATGTCGCCAAATCCTAATGTTGTAAGTGTAGTTAACCCGAAATAAAGCGCTGTGAAGTAATCCGGGATTTGTGGATTCACTTCATGTTCTGCTGCGTAGATTAAACCAGTACTTACACTTGCTAATGTAAAAATTGTGATGATCACACGTGCCAATTGAAGTTGATATGGTCTAACATCACTCTTCTTCATCCCTAATGCCATTTCGAACTTCATGTATGTCTTCTCGTCAGTTAGCACACGTTGAAATTTGAGTACTCTTAAGAGTCGAAGATTCAATAATGCAGAGTTGGATGTCACGAGCCAGCCAGGCAAAGATAGACCAGGATAAAACCCTGACATTGCACCAAGATCATATATTGGTAATAATCCACTCAGAATAAGAGGCAGTATAACAACAACAGCATCAATCGCTGCTAGGGGCCGTGTTAGATAACGGAGCTGGAATTGCCCCGCTGACCACCACCGTAAAAAGAACTCCACCGCAAAAACATAAACACATACTGTATCTGCAATGTGTATTCCATGCCTCAATTCATTTGGAAGGTCATCCAGTGTATCAATTGCTACCAAGAAGCAACTGAACAATACCAATCCCACCACACCAACTTCTATAATTGTTACAGTACCAGATACATTATTAGAAGATTACGAAACGCAGAGAAAAGTTAGATTTTTACAGAGTCATGCATCAAACCAAACTTGCCTACAATTGGTTGCGATAGGTACCTGAACATTTGCATGCGTCGTTTGTTACTCCGTTGATGTTTCTCAGGAGAAATAATCGGTTTTATTTGAGGCTGGAGTACATCGCTCGTTTCGTCATCAAGAGGTCTTGAGTTGATTTCGATTACCGATGATTGTAAGTCATCCTGCGCGCCGGTAATCGACGATAGATCAAGTAAAGTATTCTCTGTAATTGACTCAACTTCTTCGTCTTGTGATTGTACCATGCTTATGCATCTTCTGTTCAATCTAGGGCAAGTTGATATTTGAGCAACTCGGTGATATTCATATGGAGATGGTGGGACAGTTGTCACTCTAGTGATGTGCACGGGAGCAAATCCGAGCTGATTTGATGCTCTTGCAAACGACATCACTGTACCGTCTCTTTTAGGTGGTGTTGAGAGTAGGCCTTTCGGTTTAGGGGGCCAAATTTCTGGTGTAAGGGGGCGACGCCCCCGGGGGCCCCCCTTTTTATCACTTAGTGAAAATAAGTAGTGATTTTACGGGGTTCAGCACGGGTATCACGGGTTATCAACGGGGCGCCGAAATGCACAGCACGGTGAAAGCAAGGCGGATATGGAGGGGGCCGAGACAGTGGTGTAAGGGGGCGCGCCCCCGGGCCCCCTAAACCGAAAGGGCTAGTTGAGAGACCGGATCAGAGGTCAGAGTCTTGATGATGATGATGGGGTAACTACGTATTGTTATGTGCTATCTAACTAGGTTCAAGCA
>JALLPH010000219.1:0-25256 GCA_036939855.1 Cyclotella choctawhatcheeana
CTAGACACGAAGGCAGGTTATACAGAACTAGACGCAAAGGCAGGTTATACAGAATCTAGATGCGAAGGTAAGTCATACAGAACTACACCCGAAGGTAGGTTGTCAGAACTATCTAGACGCAAAGGTAAGTCATACAGAACTATCTAGACACTAGACACGCAAAGGTAGGTTATACAGAACTAGACAATCATGAGGAAGGTAAGTCATACAGAACTATCTAATAGACGCGATACAGAACTAGATGCAAAGGTAGGTCATACAGAACTAAACGTGAAAGTAGGTTATACAGAACTAGACGCGAAGGTAAGTCATACAGAACTAGACGCAAAGGTAACTTATGCAGAACTAAACACAAAGGTAGGATAGAACTATCTAAACGCAAAGGTAAGTCATACAGAACTAGACACTAAGGTAAGTAGTTTTACAAAACTAGAACCGATGAGGATTTGTTTGTTGTACAATTAACAAATGCTTTCGTGGGAAGACAGAGGACATCCAACAAATAAATAACATAGTACACTTCATTTATCCTTATTGTGTGAATCTTCAGGCTTGAGGTGATGTCGGCAGAACAAAACATGGAATCTTCACAGATTTAGAATTGTCTGGTGGAAGCGATAATTTTTTTCGTATTTACCTTATTGTAAAGAGAATGATTAAAACTTTATATTTCTTCATGTTGGATTGGTCTCATCTGTTGGATTTAAATGCTTGGGTCTTATGTCTTATGGGTGGTACAAAAAAGTTAGGCACTGCCTACCCGGATTTCTGCGGGCGCACTTTACGTAGTAACTATTATTATGGTGGGTTTGTGTTTACAACGGGCACAGAATTCAATTGCGGAGGGGGTCAATCGCCAAGACAGTGGTGTAATCACTGGCCTGGCTTGCAGGTTGCCAAGAGAAATATTCCCACAACACACGCTCGATTCTATCTTTGGTCCCGATGGATGCACACATCATAGAATAGAGTGCACTCATTCTGTATTCTGTATCCTGTTACAGGATTATGATGCTTATTTATTTTTCAAGCTGTATTGGAATTTCCAGTTTCCGTTCAAATTTAGGTCCAAACCTATTTGCATGGCCACACATTTGTGCTTCTTAGACTGTTATTGTTGCTGAATACTATGTCCTCTATGTCCAGAGGGACTAGATTAAACACATGGAAACTCATGCGACATTGCACCATACTCCATTGGGATCAGAGATTTGTTGAGCAAACGAAGTGATCCTGAAGCGAGAATCAATGTCAATGTATTCCCCAACAAATTGAATTTCAGTTACGCTTTTTCCCATTCTCAATCTCAAGCTTTCTAGTAGTTTGTTTTTTTCTCGGGCGCAATGAGTCCCTCCCCATTCCACCAGGACACTCCTGATGGCCTTTAATGAGTTTTCTAAAGTCTGGATGAGTGTGGCAATCTAACTAGTTATGTTGGTGAATTAGCTTTTCACATGTGTCAATAATTCGCTTCCCCGTCAATACACAATACACTTTCTCACACTGGCCTTGCAACCCACCCACAACCAATAGCTCCATAGATATACCTTTCCCAAACTACGGAAAACCTACAGCCCCAAAGATTTAACCTTTCCCAAATTGGACAAGTAAAAAAAAACACAAGATAATTGATGGAAAATAAAATTCTTTCTCCCCTTTGCTCCCCTATGCAAATAATAGTTACATTCACATTTGAGCGGTCAAACTTATTCACTATAAAACAATGTTGTATAAGTAGTATGGAATATGTTTCTCTCTAGGTCTCAGTTTATACAGTGTAATCGTATATGAAAATGGCGCCTTGTGCCATGTGCATGATGTGTCTAAATAGAGATTTTCACTTTGCGAACTCAGGATTTGTGTCTCACCGTTCAGAATCTATGCACACCGGCAGTCGATGCAATGCCATTATACACATATGTATCATTCACGGGAATATACTGTCCGGTAATCAACTTGACAGCTTCCTGACTCGCCACCCCACCCATCACGGCAGCAATCGTGTGAATCTCGGCCTCATCGTACCTAACCACTTCTCTCGCCACATCCTTGCCCTTTTCGTCATTCAACAACGAGTCCTTTATGAAATCACAGTCAGTCAACCCCATGTGACCCACCACCTCACCCATTAGTTTGAAAATTTCATTGCTATCCGCCTCCAATGCCAGGTTCTGATCGTGCTTACCGGGATAATGACCGTGTCGATCAAAAAAGGCATCGCAGGCTCGTAAAGCTATAAACCATAGGAGAGGAGTTTGCATCGGGTCCGTATCGTACGGATCCATGGTGGAACACATGAGGTCCTCGCGTGAGTCGGCTTGGAGTGATTCAAAATTGGGCAATGAAGAATTGTTCGTCGACGATGCATCAAACACCGTAGCTTGGAGAGAAGCGACGATGGGACTTGCGGGATCCTGAGCTCGATACTCCATAAACAACGGTCTAGTTTCCAACACGTGAATATCTCGTGAATTCTTACAAAAGGTAATGATATCCTCCTCCGATGGCATTGTTGCCAATACTTTACATCCGTTAGACTTGGTCTTACACTCTTCCAATAAATTGACAATATGACGTGTCAATTTTTCTCGATCCGATTCGGCCTTGGTCCGATACGCCTCCTGCAACGCCACAAATGTTTTGGTATCGCATGCCATATCGGGAATCGTCCCCTCGAGCGGGGGTACATTGTTACTTTCATTGAGAAAACGACGGAGTGCACATGTCATTAGTTGAAATTGCAGTACCGCACTGTTGTTTCTGGTTTTTTGTCGTAATGTCGATTCGCTACCGTTGCCGGAAGATGTAATGTCCATATCGGCATCAATGGCCATTCCGTACAATTCCTCCTCATTACACTTTTCCAATAACAAACTACTATCATCGGAGAGTTTACATTCCACCCAAGCCAAATGGGCATGATCATAAGCCTCTTGAAAATTGAGTTCGTTGCCGTAATCTCTTGCCATGGATCGAATCAATCTTCGAAACTCCTCCTTTTCATCGTACGTCCTTGGTGATTCGTCGTTGTGAGCGTCCCTCCATTTTTGTAATGCCTGCATGAGTACGATGATGTAAGGTACGTGACCGTGCACTTTCGAATCGGATATGGTATCCAATGCATCGATGGAATCGTACACTCGTTTCAATTCGTCAAAGGCTGCCCCGTCGGCGACTCGTAGGTCCAACGGTTTATTCGTTTTTTTGGCATCCCTCACGACGTGATACGGCCATGGGGTTTGGATGCGGACGTAGCCCAGCAGACCGTACGAACGTACGTTGACCAAGGGGAGGTTGAGAGAATGACACGCTTTGGATACGGGGAGAAAGACCGCGGAGGGCTGATCGGCCGTGATTACCAAAATATTCAATGGCACAAACGACATTGCGGAAGATGACGATGCATTCTTATTGAGAGGTTGGCTCAGCAGCTCCTTCAATAGAGAAGTGTATTCCACACGTTCCAACGAGGGGACCGTACGGTGAAATCCGCTCACGTCGGGATTCAATTCGCACAGCAGCCGACACGCTAATGCCGCCTTGTTGGTCGACGCATCGTCGCTCGAGGACGACCCGGCGAAAAAGTTGGCGGTGTCTGCGGATTTATCGAATCGGAAGCAGCAGCTACTACCCGCGTTATTACTTCCATTGTCTTGGACATCATCATTGACATGGCCGGCATCGTGCATAATAATCTCATCGACCGCAACGGAAGAATCGTCGTCGTCGCCGTAAACGACGTCGTCGAGTATCAGAAAGGCGCCGACGCCGGGCAAGACGAGATTTTTCAGCGATTCCGTACCGCAGGCCGATGAGCCGATGAGGACTACGAGGGTGGAGGAGAGGGACTTTTGACCGGCGGGGCCCCAGAGGCGGAGTTGACGGTCGTATTTGTCGTTGGTGGCCATGATGGTTTGTTTTAGGATTTTTCAAAGCAGTCGATTTCGATAAAATAAGTAAGTACACGCGCGGAAAGATTTCCCGCCAAGGTTCTAATAATAGCGTCTTAATTCTCTGCTCTCTGCTAACGTATCAGGATTCCAATTCGATAATTTCAGCAAAACGCCCCCTAAACTGACAAGATATAGTGTATACGTCATTTACTGAAACTGAACCATGACATGGGCATTGCCGTCATCTCTCCTAGCGGCAGCACTCCTAGCCACATCCACCAATGCATTCTCACCATCGGTATCATCAAGAAGACATGATATCACCAAATTATTTGGAAGCGGAGGAATGGATGCCTACGCAGCCCAAATGGCGGCTCTCACTGCGGGGAACAACAATTCACCATCCGTCGCCGCCGCGGCTGTATCAGAGCCAGTTTCAGATGCCGCCTCACCTCAACAGCCTACTCCCGCAGCGACGAGTTCATCTTCTGTAATTACCGGAGGAGCTTCTGCCTCATCGGCCATCGCGGCCATGGCGACATCTCAATCCAACATTCTTTCACAAATCGCCAATTCCATTGCAGACCTGACACCCAAACCGGACTTGAGCTACGACGCCTCCTCTTCATTCGCCATCAATGGACACGCCGTATCCTTAGACGCAAGAGATGCACCGGGTCCAGCCAACATTGCCTGGTTATCCTCACTCTGCATCCAAGACACATTGTCCAGTCTCACCATCTTCAACGGCCCCTTGACCGATGTCCCCCATTTGATATCTCGATGCGCTGTTGATGAAAATACCAATAGTATGCATTTCTTTTTAGATTTCCGCCCAAGAGCGTATGGGGCGTACGATTTGCGTAATCCCGACGGGACGTATCCGGGACCCGATACATTGGGGAGGAAATCGTTTGAGTATTCGGGTGCCAGGAGGGATTTTGATACCAAGTTTGGTACCGAGGAAGTTGTGCAGTTCATGGATGGGATTGTGGGGCAGTTGGAGGGTGGTGTGACTAGATTGGGCGAGGATATGGCAGCGTTGAATGATTTGGAGAAGGTGACGAGAGGGCCCTTGGCTTTGGATGTGATTGTTCCTTTGAGGTGAGCCATGAACAGTATACAAATGACTGTGTCATGATGCCTTAATTCTCACGATATGTCTCGTGTTACTTTTGTAACACAACATTCATTGGATCACAGCGAGAATAATATCAACACAATCATTTCAGCAAGAGAAACTGCAGCCAACTACTGGCTAACTTGGGCACTTGATCCTTCTCACGGCCACCGTCCTGGGGCGCCTGTCAACTCGCAATATGTCTATGATTCCAAGGTGAGACGACACATATTTTTTCTTTCTTATTTTGCTCACTGCTTATATAAATGAAATGCTAATTTTCTCCTTTCGATACTACTTTCAACACTAATCGGAATGCAGTACAAAATCAATGCATACGGGGCTTTGTTAGATGTGTACAGTACTTTGTATGGACCGGCTGATGGTGCTCAATTGGCGGCGGCGGACTCTGGTCCTTTGGATGAGGCCTATGTTGGTGGCGGAAGCTAGAGAACAACACATAATTAACCTGATGCCGTTTCTTGTTCAGATTTTCGCTGTAGTATAACTCTTTTTGTTGAAATTACAGTCTAGCTTTCAAGACTTAAAATGCATCTCCAAATAATTATCTCCAAATAATTTGTATATGTACATAGTTGCCCTTCATCAGTTATCTCATAAATATCACCACCTAATTCTCATCTTGTGATTCATCCTCTGATTCATCCTCCGACTCATCCACAGTCCTCGCCTCCGTCAATAAACTTTCTTGCGAATCTTTTCTCCTTCCACTCAAACTATCATCATTTAGTAATTTCTTCTCCTTCTTCATTTCACATTTCCGATTATTCAAGACACTAAACTTGATCATCTTTTTATAAAATGGATAAATACACAATCCGAAATTAAACCCCGTCAGCAGGATACAGATAAAACTCCCAACGTATAGGCATGTCCACTCCTCATCGGCGTACCAAATCATCAACATTCGGTAACTCAAATACACCCACATGACACCCCTCATCCACGCCATAATAACAAAGCACATCCCATTCATAATACGGAATGCCACGAGATGCTTACGTTTTTCTACATCCAAACATTTCGTGAATTCATTCACACCAATGGCAATCGCCGCGGCCCATTGTAAATTAAACGTCAGTAGATGTAATTCACGTAACGTCCTGTATTTCAATACCATGGGTAATCCCAATGATAATGTCATGGAATGATGTACAGCCCAAATAGCCAACATATTATTGGGCATACGTTCCTTCCCATCCGCCAAGGTGGTACGCGTAACGAATATATCGACCATATCGGACAATTCCCATCCCATTTCGGATAAGACACCCAAACACGCCAGCGAACATGCCGTATCGTAATCGATGTTACTCCATTCGAATACGGCGGGTAGACATAACGCTCCCCCCACGAAATGCTGTAGGTATATACCCTGCATTTTGGGCCAATCGTTGATGAATATTTGAATGTATCGTTCCTTCGTCCACGAGACGTTGAGTGCACGACACATGGCCGAGCCTACGCGGTCGTATTCTCGTGCAAAGGCGGTGCGGAGCCATTGTTGTCGTAAGGCTAGGGGGTAGAGCGTGATGTGTAGGAGGTAGAATACGGCCCACCAAAAGAGGGCGATGGAGGATACCAGTAGCGTGAGATCGTGGGGTGTGGGCGAGGGGTTGAATATGGTTTCGTAGAGTGTGGTTGGGAGGGAGGTCAGGACGGCTGCTATTGATATTGTTGTCATGATTTGATTATGATGCTTTTTGAAATGTTGTAACTTCTGAAATGATGCCGTGAGATCTGAGATCTTGAATTCAAAAAAATGAGGCGATGAATTCTTCTTGGGTTTGTCCCACCAATTCGTCGAGCTATTTTGACTAATGGCGACGGTCTTGATTTATCTTGCTTCCCCCTTGTGTCGAGAGTTTGACGGCTCTGGTTTGTGGTTTTGATTTGCGTCTTTGCGGTCGATGTGGTGGAGGCCGGCGGTCTTGTGTCTAGGTTCGGAGACGACGACGATGGCGAACCAAATGCGAACAATGACAAGGAGTGAGAAAAAAGCGTTCTTAGCTCGTTTCGAATTTAGAGGGCTTATGTCATTCGCCCTCCACACTAATCCTGAACTATCAAGAACTCTCAAGATAGAGATGTCTTGCTTGCCCACCACCCCGCCTACAAATTTATTCCCGCCAATGGAGACAGCCCCAAAAAAATCTTTCCAGTCCAAGCCAACGCAAGCCAGAAGCCGAGAGGAAGATCCACCTTCGCTACCGTCAGATTGATTATCGTCTCTTGCTAACAACTCACGTCATTTAGTTGATAGACGGTAGTTCAAGGCCACAAAGCAAAGCCAGCATCTTCATCTTTACAACCTGGATATTATTTTCTCCTTCTTGAACCCCGTCGACTCATATCACAGCAGCACCAAGACCTCAAATCATGCTACCCGAACGACGAAGTAGCACACATAATATTATACCATCATGCAACTTTCGATTCTTCTTCTTACTCTGCCTAGGCCAGGCATTGCTACTCATCGTAGTTAGCTTCTCATTCCAATTCATGGTGATGCATCAAATGGACGATCGCAATAATTATTACCATCCACCGTTTTCGTTTCCAATGGCTGCGAGTCAAGACAGTCAGTACTCAAAGCAATCACAAATCACAAAGCAGCAGCACGATGATACAACAAAAAACACTGCAACAAGACCCAAACCAGTCATAGCCTACACAGTAACACTAACAGGATGCGGTAAAAACGACAAACGATACTCCACCGCCGATGCCATGGGATTAATCCATCAAGGGGCGGCGGTACTAGCCCATTCCATCCGACTAGCCCACGCTGCCAATAATTCCAAATACGATTATCAAATGTACGCATTGGTCCATCCCTCCGCGAAGGAATGTTCGATACATTTACCACAATTGGGATACACCGTCTTGATACGGAATACACCCTTTGATAAACAAGATATACGACAAACGTTTTTACGTGAGAATATCGATAAGGCGAGTTGTTGCGGTGAGAAGGAATTTGTCAAGCTGTATGCTTATACGTTGGTGGATCATCCGGTGGCGGTGGTATTGGATTTGGATTCTTTGGTTTTGCAACCGTTGGATGTCTTCTTTGATGCTATTGTCCAAGGAGAGGATTTGACGCAAGAGACTTATGAGAAGTTACCCATTCATTATAATAATCCAAACAACAATAATAGCAACAACAACAGCAACAACAACATCAGTAACAGTTCAAGGCCAATACCACCGAAAAAGATTGATGCATTTTATACCAAGGATTACAACATGATCAATGCCTTCAATCACGAAGTTGCGGGTGTGCAGGGTGGGTTCTTAATGGTACGTCCCTCCGAGGCCGTATTTGATGAATACATTGATTTAGTATTGGAGGGGAATTACGTAGAAGGACGGGGATGGGGTGGTAAATACGGATATTTTTTTGGAGGGGCACAAGTTCAGGGTATCTGTGCGTATTATTATGCAGGATTGCATCCCGAGGTTGGAGTGGAGTTGAATCGCTGTAGGATTAATTCCATGGTGGACAGTCCATTTTTCGAAAAAGGAAACAAGGGAGAGGGTAAGTGTCGAGATGGGAGAGAACAATGTGAAGATTGTAGAGAAACGAATCTTTCGAGGTGAGATTTTAAATGATGACCTCTCGCATGATTTACTTGCATCATAGGAAGCCACACTGATTAGGATTCCACATGTATGTACCTAACATGTATTCACAAAAATCAAGTATCATGTCATCACACTTTACAATCTGCGGCAAGCCATGGCTCTGCAGTCCAAATGGTCAGCAATTATGTCTGAAACTGCATGGAGAATGGTTTCGTATACGGCGTGACTTTGAACAGACTCGAACGGATGGACTTGGCAATGTACCTGAATTAGATGGCTCGTTTAAGCCAGAGATTTTTCATGGGTATTGCAAGGGACCTGGGCAGTACATTCCAATCAAAGTAGAGTAACTGTAATTACAGCGATCAGCTAAGCACCAACTGGAATTCATTTCATGTTATGAATCCGTTTTCACCTTTTCTGGTGACTCTGATTCTATCGGGCTTTCTTTCTTTCCGCCTCGAACAATTAATCTTAATCATGAAGTCGTAAAGCACTACCTAGCCGCTGGCGTGGTTGTACTGGGAAAGTGGAATTGAGGTAAATTCCAAATATGGTACTTTTGGATTTTGCTGTCATTGGACTGCCTGATGATTTTCATTTTTGTGTGTTGTATGTGTGTTGAGTTCATTTTTGCTGTAAAAGATACTTATAAATTTGTTCGGATACCTTCCAATCACTTCGAATTCTGCCGACGCCCATCAACTCTCACAACATCATCTCTCACACGACAGATCCACCTCTTTTACGTTCGCAGCAACATGAAATTCTTTCATGCACATGGCATGTCAGCAGTTTTGTTCTCTCCGAACAGAATGTAATCTCAATAGCGCCTTCTGAATGAGAGCATCATTCTTATGGTTTGTACGCAGCGGTTGGATCCATGATGAATAAATAATTAGCTGACAGATTCGTGTTCCGAGCCATCATATAGGCCGTTCTATTTTCCATTCTTCTATTCATTTACAATAGCAACAACTGTCATCGTGGCAAATGTTCATGCTTCTGATCAATAACAAAAGGTTTTCATTCTCGTGACATCAAAATATAATATATGCCATGACAAACGATGTCGCGTCAAGCGATGCCGTGGCCATTCAAGTTGAAATCGCCTCGCTCTCCATAATGAACGAAACGAAGCCACGATCCGATACCATCGTGACATCCACCACTTCGGCTTCGTCTTCGCCGTCCATCGATTACGCTCCGTTGACATCGACATCGACATCGACCCCTCCTCCCTTTTCGCTCGAGGACTATGAAGACTCGTGGGTGGCACCGGCTTCTCAAAAGAGTTTGAGAACGTTCAATCCCATTCGATCGATTGTCGACCCCATCATGGCCACTTCTATCAAATGCGGGAAGGAGAGGGGCGATGGGAAGGATCAGATTTCTTTGGCGGTAAGTTGCTGATAGGTAGTATAGTATGTCGTGACCTAAAAATATTCATTCTCTCATCACAAAAATGAACGACGCGTTCAATAGCTCGGAGATCCCACAGCCTACGGAAACATACCGCCCTGTCCCACAATCGTCAATGCAGTCACTCGAGCACTCCATTCGCCTAACATGGCAGCGGGATACGTTAATGCGTGCGGTACTCCCGAGGCACGAGCGGCGATTGCAAAGTATCATTCTACGTCGTCGGCGGAGGACGTGATTGTGGCCAATGGGGCGAGCGGGGCACTTGAATTGGCACTCACGGCGTTGCTTGATGTGTGTATAAAGTGTGTTTTTGAATGTGTGAATGTTATCGACTTGAAAAACTCTAACATTGTCTATGCAAATACAATTCCATTATGTGATATATTTACAGGAAGGATCAATATTGTTGGTACCAAGACCTGGATTCCCATTGTACGAAGTCATTGCCAAAAGTCACGGTGCATCAGTGCTGCATTACGATGTATTGCCGAATCAAGGATGGGAATGCGATTTGGACCACATGGAATCCGTCCTAAACGAGTTGAGAGAATATACCAACGCGGGTGATGGAAACAATGACAAGATCATTAGAGGTATTCTCATCAATAACCCATCCAATCCAACCGGAGCTGTGTACTCGAAAGAACATTTAACGCAAATTGCTCGATTGGCAGCCAGGTATCGCGTCCCTATTGTATCGGATGAAATTTACGGTGACATGACTTTGGGTGGTCGTATATTTTATCCCATGGCTGATATTGTTGCTGAGATTGGGAGTATTGTTCCTGTTATTACGGCTAGTGGAATTGGAAAGCAATGTAAGTACAAGCAAAATATAGTCTAATGCGTTGCGTTGTGCTCATATTCTCTCACGTGGTTCTTATCGAAAGATTTGATTCCTGGATGGAGGCTTGGATGGATTTGTTTTCATGACAGGTAAGTGTTTCCTTATTGTCAAACTCGAGGTCTTGACTTATTCAATTATTTAGTGATGTTTATTTTATATCCTTGTACAGCCATCACGGTGCAATTCAAGAAGTCAAGAAAGGAGCACAACGACTAGCGCAAGTCATTTTGGGAGCATCGCATCTTGCCCAAGTAGTCATTCCCGCTGTATTGAATCCATCAACTGAAGGGGATAGATTAGCTACAACATCATGGAAGAAGCAATTGCATGAAATGATTCAGAATCAAGCTAGCCTTCTATGCAGTTTGTTGAATGACTGCCATGGATTGGAAGTGATACAACCACAAGGTGCTATGTACGCCATGGTCAAGATAAATGTAGACATGTTTGACGATACCATTACAGATGATGTATCATTTATGGGTCTCCTTTTGGAAGAGGAGAATATTGTAGTGCTGCCCGGGAAAGCGTTTGGAATGAAGGATTCTTTCGGTGATTTCTTCCGCGTTGTTTTCTGTGCTCCAGAGGACATTATTCAATCTGCAGCAAAGAGAATGTCGTGTTTTTGTTTACGTCATAAATTGTCTAACTGAATAGCCTTGCCGATCCTTCTACTTGCTGCATTACAAAGATCATAGAAACAATAGTTTAATGTACCTCGTCTTTAGATAATTGCTCTTTTATATTCCTTCTGATTAGAACTTAAATGTATCCACGAAAAGAAGTATTGAAGAGCAGATGAATGAGTGCATTTACTTCCAAGACATCTTATGTGCTTCCCAAGCCCAGTACTTTCATTTGTTGGATGTGCAATCACAACTTGTGGCTTGGACCAGTTAGAACTTCATTTATCCCATTCTTCCTTATTTACCTTTGTGGTAGTCTCGAGGAAATGGCTGTTATGGTAAGAGTGCGATGCATGGAGACAACATCATAGAATGAACTCTTGCTATCCTTCTGGAAAATCACACGTCGTATGGGGCGAGCCTTTATTTGCCTCTATTGTATTGTTATTTGAGGAGAATTAGAGCGCGCTTCAAGATCATCAATATACAAATTAGATATTACCTGTTCTTTCCAGAAAGTCTTACATAGGCCCGAGGCCTGGGGTGTTTTGGTTCCAATGCCTTATCCTCAACAAACACGCTCATACTGTCTGACTTGGCCCACTCATTGAGTATCCATCCTCTTGATTCTACAATCCAATGTTGGCACTGTAGATAGTATCGCCCTGTGCGTACCAAGCTTTACTCTTACTGTCGCTTTGCTAAAGGAGACTGGACCTTTAGCCAATACCAGCGCTAATCCCCCAGATGCATGCGATTGTACGCATGACAATAAGGTTTCAGACAGCATTGCCTCCAAGATTGATTACATTCTTGCTGATGGACCTAGCCCAATGACCATTACCTCTTCGGTGATTGAGGTGCGAAATATCGACACCAATGAGTTACTCTTTTATCGGGTCGGTTGCGTACCATTCTGTTCTTTTAGGGTTATTTTTGGGTTGTTCAGTTTTAAAAGTACTGATTCCTACATTTTAGCCTTTGGATTACTGAACAACATCAAAAGTTGGATTAATAAACTATAGAGCTGAAGGTTAAATACTGACATCGGATGTTAAACTTTCTTAAACAATACTTTTTTCCGTTCAAACTGTGATTGAACGGTCAATAGGCTTATAATATTTCATGTACGTATCTAGTATCTTATTCTTCTGTCAAACATGAGTGAGTGCCTTTACTTCAAAGACATCTTATGTGATTCCCAAGCCCAGTACTTTCATTTGTTAGATGTGCAATCACAACTTGTGGCTTGGGCCAGTTAGTACTTCATTTATCCCATTCTTCCTTTTTTACCTTTGTGGTAGTCCAGAGGAAGTGGCTGTTATGGGAACAGTGCGATGCACAGTGACAACTTCTTCGAATCAACTCTAGCTATCCTTCTGGAAAATCACACGTCGAATGGGGCGAGCCTTTATTTCCCTCTACTGTTATTTGAGAAATTAGATGTGCGAGCTTCAAGATAATAGATAATAAATACAAACTATTACCTGTTCTTCACAGAAAGTCTACTACATAGGCCCGAGGTGTTTTGGTTCCAATGCCTCATTCTCAACAAACACACTCGTACTGACTATTGACCGCAGAAGTCCACCTCCATCATTGTAACAAGCACCAAGGACCGAGCAAGACAATGTTAGCAGACATTCACAATACCAAGATCAATACCATTCAGAGTTTTATGTTGCAAATCACTCGTCTTGTTGGTTGCGAGACATACAAGATCTGATACTGACTCTAGTGACAACTCTGATATTAAAACTTGCTGTTTTGATGAAATTGGCCCTCAGATCAGGAACGCATTTCTTAGTGATAGTGAATTTGTGGGCGACCAAAGAGATGAACAGCATGAACATCCATCCGAAATGATTGCACCAATGCTTAACAGTCATGGTGAGGTCACAGCTGTCCTGCAACTTCTTTACAAGTCATCAAATGATGGCTTCCCTATCCAATTCAACAAAGAGGATCTTCAGTATTGCACTCTAGTCTCGGCAGTGCTTGGTAGTGGGGATAACTTGCCTACTGTGAAAGCAGACACTCTGGAATGGACTGAAACTGTGGCAGTTGTGTCACTGACTGAGCATGGGTTCACGAATAAGTCAAAATTGAAGCTGGCACTCCCAAAACAGGCAAAACTTACAGTTGACATCGAAGTGGTTATACAATAAATTATTTGTGAACAAGTAGTGGAGGACAATTATGGTCTTTTGTGGTTGATAGGTATGATTCTAGTGAGTAAGATTAATACTTCCAAGATAACAGATGTGTTTTGCCCAACCAGCAATACTTTTCAGTTTCAGTTCAATTACTCCCTTCATTTAGATAGTCTCGCGCCATCCCGAATGAGAACAGGGGCTACTTCTTAGAGTGCAAATATAACTGGATTTAGTCGCCTAATATTCTCACATACCTTAAACATAGAAAAATCATTTTGGGGGGGTGAAGATTTGCCTCCTATTTTATTTTGACGCTTGCTGATGACAAATAACAAGAGGTGCAACCTGGTGCAACACAAGCATCATCACGCGACACAATCACAATCTATCAATCTCTATCAAACCAAGTCCCTCTCACAACAAACAAAGCACAATCTTTATCATCTACAATGGAATGCCTTCACATTGGAACACCTTCTCCGAAGTTATCGGTTTGGGAAATGAAGACGATCTACATACACAATTTTCTCGAACTCTCGAAAGCCAAAAGCAGTGATAACTACGTCACATCTCCCAACTTTGAATGCTTCGGTCACAAACTAATTTTGTTTGTCTTCCCCGGAGGCGAGGGACCACGCACCACACAAGATGGGTGGGTAGTGGCTTCGATTGGCAATGGTTCGTGCGCGAATCTGAGATTGGACTGGAAAATCTCATTATTGTGCCAACACGGATCGGTTGTTGCTGAAGTCGAGGAATATGGTGATGTGATTGAGCATATGATGACGAGTGGAGGTCCACTGTTTGATCGCAATGAGCTGATTCAAAATCCTCATTATCTTCATGAGGGAGCTGTGTGTATTCAAGTGAAGATTAGACTTGCAGCAGACAGCAGTATCACCCCAAAGCTTTACAAGTATGACAACAATCCTGATGTGCCTCTGTGCAATTACTATACTAACCTCAAGATATGGCTTGATCATGATTCAGCCGATGTTGCCTTTATCGTGATGGATAGGCTCGTCTTTGCTCACAAGGGCATTATCAAAGTACAGCTGCAATAATCCGATGATGATTGATGATGTGTGTCCTGAGATATTTCAAATGATGCTTCGTACTTTGTACGGTAGACGTATATTGCCAGAAGAATGGAAGAACAATGTACAGGCATTCATCATTGCAGCTAACAGGTATGGTTTTAATAATCTCAAGCCCGAGGCAGAAATGTGGTTCAAGTATCTGTCCAAAACGAAATAAAAGCTCCTGGTGAATGAAAGGAGACTAATATGAGAAAGAATAAGTGTAGCAGATAATTGAAGATTTCGTTTTCCTATCATTTATTGTTTACTCTCTACTTTGAATATTCTCCTCTCCATCCAGGAACAACCCAATCGATGACACCACCTTCACCGATGACAAGATCAACCCAGTCAGTGGTTGATGTACCTGTGCCTGCAGATGCATCATTCAATGACTTTGTGGCAGTTGAACTGTTTATAAAGTCAGCAATGCATTCGAGAGAGAACTGAGTACCGTGTTGCACAGAGTACACAAGAGATGCAATACAAGTTCTTGTACTCATATTGAACAGTATGGACTCACCATGTATTATCAATCCTGGTAAAATCATCAAAATTTAAACCAGCCCTAGCCGCCGCCTCCTTCACCGCAGGAACAGCCTCCTTGGGCAACACACTCTCCTTGGCATACACGAATGCCCCCTCGTAATTTCCCTGCAGTGTATGTCCCTTATACGCCACGAGTTTAAACGGCGGTATGTTATTCTCACCATTCGATTCTCCCAGTATATACCAATTCTCATTGAATTGAAGACCGTACATTTTCCCGGCCGTGTGCATGGTCCGTCCCGTGGGATTGTTGGCATTCTTCTCGACAGCATCTACTACCATGTGTTCGGTTAATGAATTTTCCCAGTATCCACCACCGTACTCTTGCGGACGGGGTACCCGAAAGAATATACCCATGTCTAATTCACTCCCACTCCCACCATTCATTGTTGCATCATCATTGTTTGGATATTGAAATGTATTCGTCTGACAATCGAACAAATCATAATTGGGATTCAATCCATCCGTCTTGTACCATTTCCCAATCAAGGTACTCGGATCAAATCGTTTCACCGTAGTATCATACCCCACATTTTCCGCCGAATTGTCCACGTTTTTAGGGACCTTGACACATTCATTCTCCTCAATGGTACACGATAACCAGTTGTCAAGATCTGCACTGCCGTATTCGGCAAAACACCGAGTAGCGCAGGATTGTTCGCCCTTGCATCTGCCCAAGCAGGAGACTCCCTTTATGCCGCGGGGATTGGAGAATAGGGCCTTGGTTTGAGAGCCGCATTTTGTGATGAAGCATTTGACGTCGGATTGTTCCATTTTGTTTTCTTTGGCGTATTCGGCGAATCCATCGTATTTGGGTGTTGTGGTGTCGGCGAAGGATGGGAGGGGTGTCGTCAGTGAGAGCAGGGCTAGCGATGCCGACAGAGCTAGTGATGCTGTTGATACGACTAGATTGTTGCAGTTGTCGCTGTTGCGGTTGGCACAGAGTGTTGATGAAGTGCAAGTACATGTAGTTGATGTCCGTGCGTTCTTATACAAGTTTGGAAATAGTGAAGAGTTGATGGTGAATGCCGACGCAGGCGACAATGCTGCCAGCACAGCTGTGAATGCCAATGATGCTGCTCTCATCATTTGCACCTCTTGGTGTGTCTATCCACAATCCTTGTGGATAAGGACGAACGAAAACAAGCTCTAGTATGAAGAAAGAGTTGAGTAGGTACGCTGACGTGATGAATTAAATAAATGAAGATATCAGTTACCTGTCATGGAGATGTGTATTCTAACTGATGTTCAGGATATTGATTTGTGATATCTAATAATATGCCAAAAGGTATCTTGATCAATCAAGTCTCAAAGGTAAAAGTTACAGGTGTAACTTGAATTCTGTCAACAGTTTAGGTAATCTGAATCTAATCAGCGTTCGGCGTATCAACCTGTATCAACAAGATGGATGGAACATATCATCGACAAGCGTTTGGACCAGTGCACTGACGTTGTGGTGTTGTCACTGCATCTCCCTCTCTCATGGAATCAACAAAACGTGATCCCACAATGCAGCGTACATCAAAATGAAAAGTAATGATCGGTCTCTGTCCTGCAGTAAGACAAGAACGGTTTAACAAGCTTGTAAGATTGCTTGCTGTTTGCTGTACAAACAGAAGACTTTTTCAGTAAAATCAAGGGCATGTTCATGTTTGAATTTACTTACGCATTTTCTCTTACTTGGGAGATCGAAGGAATCGTACTTTCACTTACCCTGGTTCAGTATTGTCCACTACTGTGAGCTAGCTGTAAGCCATCAAAACAATGAACGCAATTGATGATTCGAATAGAAATGAAAATGGCACAGAAAAGCCAAGAAGTCGACCACACACTCCATCTGTACGACGGTCAAGTCTTCTCCTTGGTGATTTACGAGCATTGTATCATGTCAACAATCAAGTAAATAATTTGGTACCCACATCGCGACAATCTCTCATGTCCAATCAATGGAGGAAGGTCTTTAGAGACAAAGTATTGGTCGAACTCGATGTGATTAGTAGCCAACGTCGTCTCGATGAAGACAAACGCTTGGTCGTTGCAACGAAACGTAACAAAAGAGTGTTAGCGTATTACTTTTCGTTTTGGCAAAGCAACCTTGTGAGATCTATAAAAAGTGATTTAGTTGTTAGCATAGAGAATAACACGACGGGATATTTTAGACAACGTAAGAAGAGTGTATTACACGTCTGGGGAAACATAGCATTGGGATTGGACTCGAGGAAGAGCATTCTCGAACGAAGGCGCGGCGGTCTTGAACAAGCACGTGAATCGTTGACAAAGAGACTGGCTGAGAACGGAGAGTCTGGGTTGATAATAACTCCAGAGATGATAGATTTGGAGATTCACCGTATAGTCCATGACCTATTACGGAAATGGATGGCAAAATATTCAAAGAGGAATCACTTTATGTCATGGCGAGATCATTTACATCCGCTTTACAAGCAAAAAGTACTTGCAAAGGGGCACTGGGCTAAAAGAATTCAAAAGAGGATACTTGTATCATGGCTGTTGCACGTTCGGGCTTGTATTGAACACACCGATGGCAACTTTAAAGTCAATCACAAGAAATCAGCAGCAGCAAGTGAATTGTACCACCACAACACCACTACTTTTGTTATTAAAAATTGGATGAGATACACAAAAGCAACAATTGGCTCAAGACGACTTCGGCGGCGTATTCTATCACGACTAGCTCGCACATCCTTAGAACATTTGAAGTTAGCAACGAAGAATCAAATAGAAACGAAAAGGTTTGCTTTGTCAATATGGATATACATTGGTCAGACTTACATTAAGAATCCTTTTCGGTGTTGGAGAAATATTGTGGATAACAATAGATGTCGAGATGATTATGAAAGAAGAATAGTGACAACCTTTCTACGTTCAATACGGCGCAGAAATATGTACCGGCATTTTCGACTGTGGCACCATCAGGCAAAATATGCACGAGTGACTTCTTTGTACACCAGGAACCAATTAGCACATGGGTGGCTTGAAAATAAGAGAATGCTGGAGCAACTGTCAATGAAAATGAAAGAACTTCAAGACAATGTTGAATCATCTGATGAATTGAAAGCTTCAATCCAAAGTCTTGTGGTGAAATTGAAGAAATCCGAAGATGCTCGAAGGCAAGCAGAACAGTCACTGACATATGAAAAAGCAATTAATGATTGTTTGTCGAGAATAAATCCAATGTGTGCAGAAAAAGTTCGTGAGCTTATCCCGTTAGTTGGCGCCAGCAAATAGTTTTGGACAGTGATTGTTGGTTGAAAATCCATGGATTTAGTCGACATTGTGCAGACTCAAGTTCAGTGTTGATTACCTGTAATGTCCATACACTGTAAGACTTGCTATCACTGGAGCAAAATGAGAAAGCAGCAATGGGAGGCTTGAATTACCTGTGATGGTGTTCATGCACTGTAAGACCTGTTACCACTGTAGCCAAATGAGAAAGCAGCAATGGGAGGTATGAATTACCTGCGATAGTGGTGATATACTGTAAGACCTGTTACCACTGGAGCCACAAACGAAAAAGCAGCAATGTTCAATGACGAAATAATACAAGAAAAGAAGAGAATTGACAGACAGATCAAATTTTTAATCAGACGATTGTTGGTATTGGTAGAGCTAGTGTTGGTTGTAGAGAAAGCAAAATATTAGGGCGATGCAGAAGACTTCACCTCACCAGATAGTTTCAAAACATGTTTGATTATGCACAGTGTACTTGAGTACTAGTATTTACAGAGGAGAGTACGAAGAAAAGCAAATACACTTTGATACACTTGAACTTGAACAACTATTTTTTCCACCGCGAATAGTAGAAAGGCGCCACATTATCTTTCAGTGTCCCATAGGCAAAATGCTACCTGGCACATGCAAAAAGTACAATGATAATATTTTAATCCATTTCCATGCCTCTACAACCCAACCTTCTTCCACTTCGTAGGGTATACCTCGTAATCGGTCAGAATCTCTTCTCCTTTTTCAATATCCCTCGTCGCATAGAATGTCCCAGAGGTCTCTGATTCAGGAAGTGCATTAACATTAATTTTCCTTGCAGCATTCATCAAAGAAGAGATGTTTGGACCGATAAGAATATGGTATGGTCCATTCTTTTTGAACTGTTGAGTCCAAGTCCAATCGGCCAAATCACATGCGAATGGCTTGGGTAATGAAAATATGTACCTCCTCCAGGCCATGGAATCGGGAAATATCACATCACTGTGTTCTCCATTATGGATTAATTCACCCTTTTTAATATCTCGGGAGGCNCTATGTGCTTCATCATTGACATCTTGACAACACCCTTCTCAGAGTAGTCATGATCCACACCAAGATAATCATGCACATGGCCATCATGAACAGTGAGCCCCTCGCCGTACTTGCCCTTTATATAATTGACGAGCTTCATGATCTCATCCTTCGACTTATGAGACACCTTTAAATCATCGACATGCCATACGACCGTCATCTGTGTGCCGTTCACCATCTTATTGGCCACACACGGATCGTAGGGGTTCAGCTCGAAGCCGAAGTCCGTCAAATCCTTCACGAGCTTCAAATAGAAGAGCAGGGCCGAACGTAATAGGCCGTACATGGCCTTAAGCATTTTAACATACAGAATGCTTTCGCCCTTCTTCGTTTTCCTAAGGTAAGGACCGTACAACTCTGGGTCTACCTCAACCATTAAATCTGCCAATTGACCTCTCAGCAACATGACAACTTCTTCATCTAAATCAGCATGTAGGAAGGCACCTGGAATGTCCAGTGTCACTACCTCACGCTCTTCATGGGCGTCCACCGCCGATGTTATCATCACGCTGTCATTCATGACAGTGGGCGACGCTGTCGTCTCTTTTGGGATGTACCCTCTCTGCGTACTGCCGTTTGCACAGGCTCTGGCTTTGATCCGGCCGCATCTCTTCTCCGTAATAAAGATCAACGAAGCTAACGCCTGCTTCTTTTGCTCTGGTGTGAGCTCATGGGCGTGGATGGGTGTGTAAGTTACATAATCATGTAACTGTCGCAATTCTTTTCTCACCGAATCCTTCGCTCTCTCACCAAACAACCTAATGCCTTTGTTGATACTGTACTGCTCAGCTAGCACCACTCCCAGAATGTGCATAATAACATGGTCTTCGACTACTGCTTCATCATCCACTGGAGATGGAGCTGGCAAATGAAATACTCCCATGCTCACCTTATTGAGTGCCTGCCTGGAGATACCGCCCGTTCGAGGCGATTTGATTGCAATCTTTCCACTGTCTGTCTTCGGCTTAGGTAAGATTGGACTTGTGATTTTCGTGTCCTCTCTCGCCGCTTCTAACACACCATTACTAATGTGCAGCACTCCGTCCTCGACCACCCATGCCTTATTTTCGAAATCAATGTTCATTCGTTTGGGAGCCTTTCGTCTTCGGTTCGATCTTCTCACCGCGTCAGTGGACTGTGGTGAATCTGGCTGCTGTTGTTCTGACTCTTGATCTTCATTCTCTTCATCTTGCTCATCAGCTTCTTCGCTTACAGACTCTTCTTCTGAGGCCATACTGCCTGCTCCATCGCCAAAGTCAGGTTGATCTCCTTCATCATCATCATCGTCGTCAGATTCACCCTCGGATTCGTCATCGTTATCACTCTGTTCGTCATCGGAGACCATTGGTGGGTCTAGATTTCCATCGTCAACCACTCCTGCAATCTCGGCATCCGGTGAAGCCGTTTGACGGAGATTGGCATTATTAAGCGCCGCTGAGGCTTCCATAAGCCGGGAGGGGGCGGACGGTGAGTCCTGAACTGCTTGTATTTGTTCATAATCTTCTTCTAATTCCACTCCTGGAATCTCTGCAGGGAGGGTATCGGTGGGTGAGGGCTCCACGAGACCCTGTGTGTCGTCATATTCTTCTGTTCCATCACCCCAACTAAACTGTTCTTTCATTCTATTCAGGAACTGCAGACGATCTCCAACCCTTTTTTGTTTGCAGCGTTTGCCAAGTTGCTTCACGCGACGAATGACACGATCGGGCATAGGTAAGCTGTTGATAGTACGCCGAGTGACAACTTTCTTTGTCTCAAGATTAAAACAATTAACTGAGCCCTGTACATTTCCAGTAGGCCCAAGCACAATGCATGGCGCCGTACGATCATTCATAGTGTTGGTGACGTCGGCATCATAGCTTGCTTCCACATATGCCCCGAACCGGGCCTGACAATGCTTTTTATAGTCTAATCGGAGCCCAGTAACAATCTCGCGAGGGGAGAATTCATCAGACACACCATTCTTGGCAGGAAAAGCATTCATCCACAATATGACAAACTTGAGGAGAAAAATGACAAATACATCTGGCATGCATTCCTTGTAAGGTAGCTCAGACAGTACGCTTCGGCATCTGTCTTTAATGGATCTAATATACCTCTCAATATCAGTAACGTGCTCTCGAGCCGCCGTAGTATTAATCATCACTTCTGTAGTACCATCTTCTAACTTCTTAAACTCCATGTCCATGAGACACATCTTGACTAAAAAACCACCACGACGATAAATTCTTGCTACAGATTCTAAGCTTTTATGTAGTTGGTCAGTGGTGCGGCTAGGCAAGAACTCTAATGTACCTAATTTAATGTCTCTAGACAAAGTGACAAAAAATGGTAACCCGTTCACAAACATCACGTCAGCAGTCAAAATCACATCCCTCAGCTGCTCATACATCTGTTGTGGTAGCACAATAAGCTCCGGTCGCACTCGATGTGGACGCTTTCGCACTGTCTTACCCCTAATAGCCCCCCTGTCGGGTCCAAACATAACCTTACTGTTAGCAAAGTCTGTGGAAGTATAAGGCATATTAGCAACATTGTTGGCGCTTACCAGGTTTTTGATCTTGTCCTCTGGCGGATGCGCCATCATGGCCATCGCATCCCTAGCACCCTTGGCACGGGTACACTGCTCAACGGTGAAACCTTGCATATTCTTGCGGACCGTCTCTACGCACGACACAGAATTCTTCGACACAATCCTTGATACGTGGTCTTTTGGGTGATCCATATCAATGTATGGCATCCCACTCGTCATCCCACTGTCCCTCTTGAAGGTAAAAAGCAATCCGTCAGGGGACATAGCTCGTACAGGCTTTCCTGTTTGATAATCGATCTGCCAACCGGCCTTCTCGAGAGCAGGTGCAGACAATAGATTGGCAATACCACCGGGACTCTCATAAAACCTGAGACCAGCGTAATACCCACACTTGTTGGTCAGCTTGGTACCAGCATTACAATGCTGATTCAGATACACCTTGGTCACGTGGCGCCTTGTGAGATACTCGGGTGCAAACATGGTATGCTGCGTAGCGCAGCTATCCAGGAACAACTTGTTGCGCCCACAATCAATGCGCTTGCCGTCTCTACCAGTTGATACGTGAAGTGCAATACCATCCACGAATCCATAATCGTCATCTAGGGATGCAATGCTTGCATCTCCCAGGCTCACATTGATGTTCGCTACTCCATCAAGGCACTCCTGTATTGCATCTCCCAGGCTCACATTGATGTTCGCTACTCCATCAAGGCACTCCTGTAACTCCCTGTTGGCATCATGGGCGTCATCGTTGCCGGCATCGTCTCCTACATTGACATGAGACTGCCCAGGCTTCTTCCCGCCTGCCTTGACTGCTTGCTTCTCAGCATCTGTAAGTTGGTCACAATCTTTGGCCAGATGCCCATACTTGTTGCAATTGTAACAGGGGCCAATGCGCCTGCCACCACTTCCAGTTTCCATGAACGACACACCGTCGTTGTCGTAATTTCGAGGCTGACGGCCACCACCGCCGCTGGTCTTGACTTGATAGTTCAGGAGATAATTGTACGCCTTCTCGAGGGTCTGGGGATACGCATCCTGATCAAACAGGTACATGTTGTCTAACTCCCTCTTCACTGCGCCATACTTCTGCTCATTTGACATCCTGATGAACAAAGAGGCCTTATACTCCTCGCATGCTGCATGCATTGCCGCATCGTTCTGTGCTCTCGTGAGCTGCGATAGTAACAATTCGGTTGCAGGAGGGATCGGTTGGCACTCTGCAGCTAGGATTCTCTTGCGATGCTTCAAAAGAAGGGTAGGATGATACCCCGCTTGACCACCAAACGTGTTGATCACCTCGCACCTGGCCTCGAATAACTTATGAAAGGTGCTCAGGTCTTGAGTCGGCTTTTGGTAGTTCAGGTACAGATTCAAGTCATGTTCTACTAGCGACATGGTCCCCTGTTTCATCTCGTCGTGCTTGTGTGCGTGAGAGCGAATCAATCGTAGTAGCTCGATCACGTCTTGGTTGTTTTTCAACTGCGCCCAGCCTGCTGATGCTTCTAGCTTCTCCTCCAGTTCCGGATCTACGTGCGATAGCACCAATTGAAAGGCTCTCGGACGTGCATCCTCCCATGCCGCTTCATCCTTGTAGTATTTGTCTACCAGATGCGGGTACTGAACACTGTAGGCATATTCGTCCGGCGTCGGCGCATTAGGGTCTGCTTGTGTCGGTGCCGCTGGCATCACGATGGCTGGTGCCCTTAACTCTTCGATGGCTACTCGTGCCATGTTACTTCCAACTTTGAACTTGGTCCCTGCGTGCTTCGCCAGGGCCTTCTTCACTTCTTCGTAGGCTGCCGCATCTGCTGCGTCGCCTTGTTTGAACACCATATGCTCCAGTCCTTGAGTTGGTGCTTTGAATTTTTCTTTTGAGAAGTTCGTCCTACGACGGTATCGTTGATTTTGACGTCTCGGCTGCTCCGCCTGACGCTCCACTTTCGGTTTGACGTCTCCTTCCCCCATGCTGATGGAAAAGGATCCTTCCCCTCTTTAAATATTATGTTGAAAGGACCTGTTAATCCGCCGTCTCCTGAAGACAAAGCCGATATAACAGCCTAGAACTGAATAACCCAATTAACGTCTAAATAATATTTAAAGAGTGAGCTTGTCTCGAACTCTTGCTACTACTAGTACACTACGCAGCGGCTGCTGCTGCCCTGTCTCTCATCACACGGGCGATCACAAGTTCCAGGTGGCGCTGTCTCACCTTACCGTTCTTACTAGACACTCGGTTCTGTCCCGCGTCCCACGTCATAGTCTGACGTGTCTTTTTAGTTACGTCCAACAATTATGCTCACTAAGAAGTGGCCGCTCTTCTGAGGTGAAGAGTGTCTGCGACGTTTTTCTTTAGCCTTTGACGGAGATGGAGGTAGCTTCCTCTCCGATTCCTCTGGGTCTGGAAGACGCTCGGTTTGGATTGACGATCTTTTCATAGTTCAGCAGCAGTGCCAACGGGTGCCAACGCAGTTCTACATTTGCAGCCACTGCAGTAAAGACGGCATACGGCTGACGAGATAAAACTTTCTCACACATCATATCATTATCATTACACAATTCGTCTGGCATGTGAAGGACAAGTGCCAAATATCCCATCTTGTGCAACTATTCTTGCAGGTGAATATTTATGTCTGTGATCACGTGAGTTGGCAAACATTTACCTTAGTGAATAAAGTGAATTCACGTTTCTCTCTCTCTATGGCGTCAGCGTGTCCGTCTTTTTGTCGTCACGTCCACGTCATCTACGCCAGAATAGAATGGCCAAGCACACAGCATACAAACAGACGAACGGTTAGGCGACCTTCGGCCTTCGCCATAAAAGGCAACTACAGAGAGAAATTAGAAGCCCGCCGCCACAAACGTAGACGACGATGGATTACTGTTGGGTCAGACGGCGGTGTTTGGTGCGTTAATTGTATTATTTCTATTACGTTCCAGGGTGAGTTCGACTTCAGAGCTTCGTTATGGAGTTAGATGATGTTGACTGATCTTCTGTTCGGTGCTTTTTGGAGGTGGATTGGGGAGAGGCTATTGTGGCTTTTTGGCTTTGGCTCTTTGGCGTCATTGGTAGTGGTAGGCGGTAGGTCAATCATGGGTCAATGGACA